>VUQG01045582.1:19650-36939 GCA_015106755.1 Etia nguti
TTCTGTTGCCCAGTAGAGAGTAAAGTACTCAAAACTGTTTCCACAAGCACGCACGGACGATACATATCAACATACGGGTGGCGATATAGTGTGAAACATGGAAGATAGCTTACTAAGTGGCAGTGAGATTGGTGTGGTGGAGAAAAAGCTGAGCTCTGAGAAGGCAAATTGTCACATTTTTAATGGTAATGCTGACCAAAGCAAACTGATGGTATGGCCAGTTATCGGGTTTGAGCTCTGCAACCTTTTAAGATGCTAAAAACGTTCCGGGTGCAGCAAATTCTTCAGCTTGAGCATAATGCATCGAGGAAACCTGCCTTATTTCTTTTAAAACCAGCTGTCAAAAGGTGCTAGAGTTGGATCTCACTGTGTTTTTGAAGATGCAGGTGTCTGACAGCGCAGAAGTCAGATGTATTTTTAATTGGATGTAACAGGCGTATGGCAGTTCAGCTCCTCACTCTGGATGCGACCAAATGGATGAATATTGCTTTTTGTTCTAAAGCTGCTCAGTATTCTGAGAGAGACTTGCTCTTAAAGCATATTAAAAGGCTATAGTGTCACCTCCATGCTTGCCTTCTCATCACTGATGGGGTACTGATGATGCGTTGCGAGTGTAAGCCCCCTCTAAGCCGCAGTGATTGGACCATCAAGAGCGGCAGAATACACGGGGTGATAGCTGTAATACTAATCTCTGTCACCACCTTTTTAATGATACCACTCACTTAGCCACAGGTGTATTGAGAAAGCTACGTCTCTGCTCTGATAATGGGGGGAAAAAAAGAGAAATAAATTCGGTTACCCCAGTCTTTCAAATTGGACATAATTCCACAAAGCACACTGACACAATTCACTCGATGTTTCGCTGTTGACCCGGAAAGGAGCCGAGGCAGACAAATGAGGCCACGGTAATCCATTCTGCCCACCGAGTTCAGAGGGGAAAAAAAGAAAAAGAAGAACAACAGCGAGGTCTTGTGATATTAATGCACTCGGCGACAGAGAGACCACAGCGATAAACATTGAAATTCTCTGAGATACATCAAAGCCGCTGCATAATGAACCCGTGTATCTTTAGGGCATGGAGACATACAGTATACTCTATGCCTGTAATGTGATATTTGCCCATTTCAGAGTGAGCCTTGAAATCATATTTCATCCACGACACCTCCCGCATTCTGTCCGAGCACAGCTGATTCCCACGGGCCCGGCTTGGCGCAGCGGCAGTTCTCGTCAAGAGCCGGGGACAGCACAGGTCGGACTGCTCGACAACACAAACACGCCCACCCCCAGCGCATGATACCCTGCCGCTCACGCTGTACTTCATCCACTTAGGGCAATCAACTGATCCCTTCAGGTTGTATGAAAATTAAAGAGGTTCAGAGGTTGTTGTGGCAATTACTGGGGACTTACAGTTGCTTTTTCATTGCAGCTTCCAAGCCACGAAATGGATTATAAACATGCTGGCCTTTCTCCACACTCACCGGCCTGTGCTAAATTATGTCCCGAGGAAGTGTTTTAATAACAGTTTTTTGCAGAGTTTACACCACACTGCATAAGAAGCAGTGAAATGAATAAGTACCTCACCACCTGGGTTCTGGGTCATTCTGGTTAATAGGGTGTGATATAGTCACTGTATGACTGCAATAGCAGCTTCTGGTGGGAGGAGAGCCAGGTTACTGATTACCCCTCCAAACATTTCAGGCTCTTTCATTCTTCTAGTAAAAAAAAGAAAAAGACTGAGGAACATGCAAATAATAAGCTATTAAGCATGTTCATTTTAAAAATGTATTTGCATATCACAGTTATGATAATATGAATTCATAATAATCCTACTTAACTGTTATTACATATTATGTAAGCTATTATGAAATGTTGATAATGAAATTTGAATTCTTCCACCTCAGTATCATTTCTGTCATATAATCTGACTGTCACCAAGCAAACGGTGCCACACTATACTGCACTAATTCTGCTAAACTGAAAAATAACCGCACCCCCCAACTGGTGTTGTGTTTATATTCATTTTACTTTCTATCTGTATAGTGGTTAACCCATTTGCCTTACAAGTAAAAAAATCCATGGTCGAGACTGGGAAGAGGTACAAAAATGCCAGCCTCAGGGAGGTCACAAGCTCATCTATTCTTTATTCTGTCACTCCCAACCCCAGATAAATGGGAACATTCCATCAGGAGGAGAATTTGGCATAAAAAATGTAACCCCTGGGAAATAAGGGAGCAGCCGAAAGTACCTCACTCTCTAAATAAATTTAAAAGAAATTGAATTTTGTGTTACACAAGTGATAAAAAAGAAACCAACTGGGAAGAAAACTGCAGTTCCGCTAGTGGCCACTAGAGGCTGGTTCCAAAGGTAAGTCAATCCCCCAGAACACTATACTAAAATATAAATATAAATATAAAAGGCTGAATGGTACCTTAGCTTAATACCAATTTGTACCGTAAGATAGAAAGTCAAGCTTCACTTAACCAGCCAAGGGGGACAATGGCTGAGTTTCCAAAAGGATTTCTGGTCCTATAGCAGTCTGTAAGAAAACAGCTTTCTGTGTTGCCATCTGTTTATGGGCTCAGTCACTCATTTTAGGTCAAAAAATGAATCTTGTTTCAAAGTGGAGCAGGATCTTTGGTATGATCCCACACACTACCACATACACTAGCTAAGCTAGTTAGCTAAAAGTGTATATGGTTTCACATAGCCACAAATCTTCTATTTCTTCTGTTTTAGTTAAATACTACACAAGGTAATGGAAAAATATATATATTTAAATATGATCACTTCTGACTACACAAAAAAAACAAGCAAATGTTGTAGCAGCCATAAAGTTGACGGAGCAGTCTGTAGCGCTACCAACCTAAAATATGTTCATGTGGAGCTCTTTGACACCTCTGAAGCTTTACGTCGCTACAGTTCACTTTGATTTGGTAGTTAAATGACTCTTGGAGTATATTTTAAAAATATAACACATTCAGCTTCAACACTACTGAACTACAGTTTACATTCAGCAGTACTGTTAATGTGACAAATCCCTGCAAATATAACAGAATTATTGTCACCTTGGAGTAAGTTAGCAAGTTGAAAGGTAACACCTTCATGAACGTGTATGTGTTAATGGGACTGAATTAACTTTATATTTCTGTCACATTACCCATTGTTATAATACTATTTCTTTGAGTATATTAAATGTTTCTCTTTCTATTTTAAGAAACAGTCAACTGAACGCTGCTGTCTTTTGTCTTGATTAGGCTATTGTACACAAAAAGCAGCACCGTCGTGGTGGGAGGGCTAGCATGGACTTAACAGTAATTCATTGGATGTTTTCTTCTCAAAATGATAACCATCAAGTATCTTTCTATGATGCATAAACTCCCCGCTGCTCCTATGGCGTTATTTTGGTTTTGAGTATTATATTATAGTGACTGCCAACAGCCAGGAATAATAAAATCAATTTGTCTCGCTCACCGGGGAGGACAGAGGAGCTATTGTGCTTTTCTCTCTCTCTCTCTCTCTCTCTCTCTCTTTGTTTTTGTTCTTTTTCAAACTTAAAGTATTGAAACTTTGGGATTTCTAATCAATTTTCAGCCATGTCAACACTCTACTGCAAATCGTCATAACATCTCAGCTGGATCCTTTGCTTTCAGGAGGGAATGTTTGGCAAGTTATCATAACGATTTCCACATCTGAAAACTGAGAATAATGAGAGAATAATTACTTTCCTCTGATAAGTCCTCCTTATGTTGGACTTGCTTGTCTGTGCTTGTTTAACAATCTCAAATAGACACGTCTCCACTTTACATCTATTAATTTTTCCACACTACTGGTGGTAAACCAGCGGTGAAAACTCTTTAATATGTGTTATCAGGATGACAGTTAGAGTTTGCAAGTTTTCAAGTGACTCTACAGGAGGTACACTAGATTTCCCGACTGCCTCTATTATGAGGAGCAGATCTGTAGAAGCTCCAATAATTACTTTTGTACATGTTAAAGCATGAATAGGGATGTTTGTTTTGATCTCTTATTAATCGGCCCTGGGGAACTTAAGCACATCCATTGCGATTGAATTTATGAATGTATTTTTGTCATTTCATATTATATGTATCAGTGTAAATGGTGTGTGAAAAATGCACCTGTATGGGTAGCCCTTAGAAAATAATATATAACATTATTGTTGCAAGGCTTTGTAATGTCTTGATGCATTCTCAATCATCCAGGAAGGTAAATCTCCAAAAGTTGATTCTGTTCATCTGGACGCTACGTCCAGATGAACAGAATCAACTTTTGGAGAAGGCTTTGTAATATTATTGTTCACACATAGAGAGAGCTAAAAACTGATTAGCCCATTTAAAACTGATACAACATGTATATCCCTTTAAAACTAGTGGAGTGGACTCCAACAGATTAGAAATTTGACTCCATCCTCAACACGGGTCTTTTCTCGTGCCTCCCTCCCCTCACCCTTAACACTTAACAGATGGCTGGCCCTCCATGAGCCTGGTTCTGCGGAGGTTTCTTCGTGTTAAAATTGAGATTTTCCTTCTCACTGTTGCCAAGTGCTTATATACTGCCTTGAGGTGACTGCTAATAGTATCTGATGCTATATAAACAAAGATAAATTCAACTGAAACACCTGCTTTTTGGCTATTGCCATGTTGATTTTTTCAGCGTAGCCGTTACCATTGTATACATAGGTGGAGTGCTACATTTTCAGCTAATACTAGCTGACTTGTTTATGAAACAGCTTGCATAAAGTGTAAAGGTGCAATGCAAAGACACACATAACGATTAATTAGTAATGTACTAATAAGATTAGCATTTCCCTCAACACTGAATCACAAACTTCTTGGATTTGTCTTGTCACAACAATCCATATTAGTTAGATAATGAAATAAACAGCTCCATAGCGTTTTCAAGTATGTACTGTAAAGTTTCTATTTAATATTGTAAGGTTGAACATTTTTACATGGTAGCCATTTGAAATCAGCCTCAAGAGACATCTAGAAGATCTGCGGTTTTTGGAATTCGTCTACATTTCAGGTCTCAAGGTTGCAGAACTCCAAGTAGCACTCATGGGACACAAAAAGCTGATGGACAATTATTATAGTAATTATAGAAATGTTTACAAATGTAGAAATATAAGAGAATGATAGCTCCATGCTTCCTTTTTTCAGCTGCGTTCAGAGTAATTAGTGATGGGTCACGGCTCTTTTTAAAAAGCTGTCTTTGGAGAATATAGGGAGAAGCTAGATGTTAGCACACTGCAGACTGAAAGAAAACTAAAGATATTCTCAAAGAATTTCTTCAGAGAAGTTTGAATAATAAAACACAACAGGAGTGTTTTGGGGGAGAGGTTAATGTGAATGACCACCTGTAGAAGTGACAGAAACCAAAACATATGAAGGACTGTGCTGAGACATGATTAAAAGAAGCGTCCGATTCTGAGGGAGAAAAAGATGCAAGGTAATGTGTATATACGTTTGGTATTAGCCGCTAGCTTGCCACTTCTACAACCGATCCATCTTTTATTGTCTCCTCAAAAACACTTATTTTTTTTTAAATGTTACTTTTAGCTTTTGCAGCATTTTTTTGTTTGTTTGTTTGTTTTTTTACTTCTGTTGTGTTTTGTGTGCTTTTTCTATTTGCAGGCGTTTTCTTAGGTTGCAGTCTGTTTGACCTCTTCGGGCCTCCGTACAATGATCCCAAAGTGCTGTAGTTTTTACCTCTGCTTGTGGCAAGAGTCTTTTCTTCTTTATCCTAATTCTTTCTGTTCAAGCTTTCCTTTTCTTCTGACCTTCCATTTGACTGGCCAGCTTGTCTAAATATCATCATGTGGTGCACTGGGACTATTTGTATTACTAAGAGAAGCACACAGATGTGCACAGACTTGCACCTGTGTATGTCTGAGTGTGCAGAACCTCACCCTGGGAATACTGCCGTGAGAGTGGGAGTCACGCCTGATGCATGGACTCATCTTGCTTTGTTAGCTTTTCTCAAACAGACTCTTCAGGGCAGGCCAAAATAACTCTCAGTTTACCAGAAAACAGTCATGGGTGCAACCAAACTGAGTGTGAAGATTTAGTGTGATTTTTTTTTATTTTTTCTCACTTTAAAGGCAAATGCAAATGTTTTTCCGGTCACTTGTCAGGAATGACATTAACTGAAAAGACACTTATGTCTCGTCAGGCTTTAAAGTCTCCAAACTGCCGGTGGAGATGAAGCTGCATCCGCTTTTAATGTGTTAAAGTAAATACAAAGTTTGACATTTATGGAGTCCCAAAATTGTTTTGTACAAGTAAAGCAAATGACGCTGAGAAAGAAATGAGTAAACTGGATTTTGACCATGTTCATTAGTTGTTTGGAGAACTGATATCCACTGAAGGTGCCGCTTTACTGTCTCACTGGATCAGTAATTAGAGTGACTGAGTGGTCGTTAAGAGGTCAGGTACAAACCAGTTTTTATGATGCTATAACTGTAAATATTCCTCATCTTCTCTGAGACGTATTTAGAGGTTTGGAACAGCCTCATTTACGGTTGACCTTGACCAGTTTGCAGGTTTTGATTGGAGGACAGAGGAGTGAGGTAGCGATGAAGCGTAATTAGCACAATGCATTGTACCCCATGCTGTTATAAGCCGACCACTGTTGATGTGCTTTTTCTTTTCTTTCTTTTTTTTTTTTTAATCATCATCTTTCCATAAGACCAACAGAGCACATTTGACAGCAGTCTAATGGCATTTATTTCAAACACTGGGGGAATTGTGTAGAATCCTTTTTGACCCTGTATGTTGAAAAGTGCTAACGAGATTGCCATTGCTTTAAAATGTGACATCTACGTGTCCTGACTACTGTCAGTTTGTAATGAGTTTGGAGTAAGGATCTGTTGACCACCTGGCGATGTACATTTGCTGATCTAGACAACTGGTGCAGATTATTTTGAGCGTGTTTGGCTATGGTGACATGAGGAAAATCATAAAGCACATTTCTTAGCTGCATCATCAACCAAATAAATAACCAACAGGAAGTCTTGTGAATTAAGACAGCATAGGCCCTTCCCTCCTCTGGTACCAGCATTAAATTATATAGAAAGGGTTTTTAACCTTAACCCTGCAAAAACTCACCTGACAAGGTGCCAAAAAAATAGCAGTAAAAGAATGTAGTGAAATACAAAAACTATAAATGGACCAATTAATCACACAAAAAAAAATAAAGTCATAATGAAATTTGCAACAAAAGAAATGCAGCAATTAATAAAGAGATAAATAATCGCCAATATTAATGAAATACAGGGGAAAAAAAGTGCAGCAGGGAAAATTAATCAACAAAAGCAAAACAAGTTTTTAATTTAGGTTTGGAAAAGCGTATTTATTAGCTGAAACCATGACAAGAATAATAAATATACAGCACTCGAGCCATTTAACGGGATCCTTCTTTTTTTTTAAATTTTAGTTTGTATTTTTTTGAAGCCAAACAAACTCGTGCACTTAGTTGACCTCTAAAATGTTGATCTCACTTAGAGCTGATGCATTTTAATGAGGGCCAGTGCCACCATTTCCTACTTGTGTACTCCAAAAGCCACCACTTAATCATTGATTATTAGCATATAAGCCACGTTTTATTAGCGCATTTGATAAAGTTGTAGCGAGTGCAACGACTGTACCCTGCAGCTTTCATATTCTTTCACAAATATTTGACTATTTTTCTGTTTGCCAAGAGCTTTTCAGCAAGCCAGGGCCCAGAGCAAGCCTTTTGACATTTGCCAGGATTGCCAGATGGCCTGTGCATGTGTATGTGGGCATGTGGCGTTAGGCTGTGCATGTGCGTACACTGCCTGTCACATATACTCCCATTAATAACAGATTATTAAGGGAGATATTTTTTCAGATGGCATGAAATATGTTGCATAGCATTAGCGCTGATGGCATTTAACGTGTGCTGATGTCATCTTTAAAGCAAAGATGATTCACCAATGAAAGGACATGCTGTTTTTATTCATTGCGATAAAATATTAATATGCAAGCCTGTGAGGTGAGGAGGCATCTAACATGTTATCAAATGGATTTCCGAGGTGCAAAAAAAAAAAAACAAACGCATTACCTTTGCCTGAATATGTCTGTTATCTCAGTAAAAGAGCTGTCTTCACAGTGTCAGAGGATCTTTTATGATACTCAAGGAGAGCAGACAGTGAAGTATGAAAGCTAGGAAACAAAACAGCAGCCTTTTGCAATAAAAAAGAAAAAACAACATGTGAAAAATCTTGAAACAGCATACAGTTCCTAACACAGTATTAGGGTGCACAGGTTACGCTATTTTTTTCCAATTCTCCAATAGCTTCTTTAGTTTAATTTCAAGAAAAAAAAAAAGAAAAAAAGTTTTCCTATATTGCTTCGTTTTGCACCTTGGAGGCCTGAAACTGCCAGTCAGAAGGAAGATGCTGAAATGGAGGATCGATCCAGTGCAAGTGTGGTGGAGCTACATGGCAGCTGTGAGATCAACATTGTGGGTTAAGTGGGATTCAGTAAGCTGAAGAAAACAGATTCAATAACAACTAAATCAAGGATAAATGTGTTTATTGATGTTAAACGGAAAAAAACAGGATCACGGATTCCTTATTTAACATTTTACATTTGTTCTCATTAAGTAGTATCCGCTTATGTCCAGCTCTTATAATCACATCTTAAAAAGGTTGATAGGAATTGTAGGTCACCTCTCACAGGGGCTCATTTGATTGACTGGGGCTCTATCTCGTATTACGAGGTCTTTATCTTATAATACTGAGGCGACTTTTCAGTGAAGTGGTGCTATATAAAAAAAATGGAACTGCATTTTTATTCAGTTGAATATTAATAATTATCAGGTCACAGTTTATAGAATCTTCCTATGTACACTCATCAACTACTGCAGTCCAGTACTGCAAGGTGTACCAAACATGGCGCAGTACTGGGTCGGACCCCTTTGGGCTCGGAACAGGCCTTAATTCTTCATGGCACAGATTCAGCAGGGTGTTGGGAACAGTGAGCTCATTGTTATGTTCAAGAAACCAGTTTGAGATGATTTCAGATTTGTGACATGGTGCATTATCCTGCTGGATAATTCCCAAAAGATGGGAACACTGTGGTCATAGCAGCTTCAACTGCTGATAAAAGCCAGGACGGATCCGTGCTTTCACACTGACAAGGCAACTTTTTCCAGTCTTGTTTTGTCCAATTTTGATTTGAACAGTAGCTTCAGTTTCCTGTTGTCACCTGACAGAAGAGGCACCCAGTGTGGTCGTCTGCTGCTGTAGCCCATCTACTTAAAAGGTTAATTTTGTGTTGTGTGTTCGGAGATGCTTTTATAATACCTTGGTTGTAACGAATGGTGGCCTGAGTTACTCTTACCTTCCTATCAGCTCAAAGAGGTCTGGCCATTTTCCTTTAAACTCTGACATCAATAAGACATTTTTTGCTCAATGGGCTCTAGAGATGGCTGAGTGGGAAAATCCCATTAGCTCAGCAGGGGATGAAATATTCAGATCAGCCTGCCTGGCATCAACAACAATGCCACATTCAAAGTCACGTAAATCACCCTTCCTCTCCATTCTGATTCTCAGTTTGAACTTCAGCAGCCCATCTTGACCACGTCTGCAAGCCTAAATGCATCAAGTTGCTGCTGTTATTAGCTGATTAGATAACTGCGATAATGAGCAGTTGAACAGATGCGACTAACAAAGTGGCCAATAAGTGTATATAGATGTTATTTATGAACCATGATGTTGTGGGTAATAGCCGTCATTGAGAAACACTGAAGTGGAAATATAACATAAAAACACAGATGAAAGCCATACCACATGTGAACACGTATTTTGTATTCTTTATACATTGCAGAGCAGATCCCACGGGAATGCTTCTTCTCTGTCTCCATTGTATTTTCCACATTATGAGATTGATGAGAATGTGCACTTCCAGTGACAGGATTTCATTCGATTATATTTGATTCATACCGGTTCCGTGTTTCGTTTTTTTTCCCGTCACATCTCTCCAGGACACTTTGACAGATCTTGTCTCGATAAGTAATTGCCGTTAGAGATTTCCGTCTGACATGTTGCCCGTGTCTTATCAGCAAGCCTTTGATGTGCACTTTATTGAAAATCGCCACCAACTGCCGCTGCTGGTTGGATGATGTGTGTTAAAGTGCTCAGAGCTACACAATGGCCAAACAGAGGCCCGGCGTACTGTATTCCGCTGCTAAAATGCACCATTTCCTCCTCTCTCGTGATTCAGCTTCGGCTGAAGTCCACAGAGCTTTTTTTTTTTTCAATATTAAACACCCACAACAACCATCGCAGCACAATGAAGGCTGCAATTATTCCAAATCAATTGTGTGCCGTTGCATGGCAATACACACGGTCACCTTTTCGTCCGACAAAAATCCCGTTTTATTATCTGTCACCCACATTCGACCCCAATTGTTTTTGCTAACTTAGGCAGTGGACACCCACAGATGTCAGCACAGGGGAGAAGAAACAAAGAGCCAGCATTTTTGGGGGGTGGGGGTTAATGTTTGGCAACAAAATTGGCTGCCGAAACAAACCCCGCCTTCAGATGTGCACTGCTGCCAACAAGGATGGAAATTGCAGGATGCCAATTGTTTTGTTTTTGTTGTTGTTGTTGTTGTTGTTGTTTTTCCTCTGTGCAGCAAAAATAATTACACATTTATACAAAACTGATTTAGGATGGTTTTAAGGGGGGAGACGCAGAAAGAGAGGCAGAGTGAGAGAGGAGCTTGGCATGATTGCACATTATTTGGCGTAATTACGCTTTCACTTGAGGATCTGTGTGTTTACTGCACTGCAACATTGTGTTTTCAGCGGAATTTTGAAAAATGGATTTGTCACCTCTTTGTGAATAAAAACACACACACACACACACACTATTACATTTATTCGTCAATGAAAGGCTCACATTATCACAAATGTAACTGCTAAAAAAAGACGGAACCATTTCTCTGTGTTTTGCTCTTTGTTAACAAGCTGATTTAATGTGTTATTTGTAATGTCAACAACAATGTTTGCTGATTGCTGATTTGGATAGATTGGCTTTTTACAGCAGGCATGGAATTAGCACAATGTTGCAGAACCGTGGGTTAAAGACGGCTCCCTTTGCTTTTTCTTCTATCCTTTCATAGCACAAACGAATCTTGCCCGGCGCTCTTTAAAAGCAACAAAATCCCCCACAGAGCTGCAGGTTTTTTGTAAATCAAATCCTGCCCACTACTAGGGAAGTAGTTCTCTTTTATCATGAGCAAGATGTCAAATCCAATGACCCCTTTTTTGGCTCTACCAAGAGCCTGTTAAGTCCGCACCTTTCAACTCAGAAAATCACAGTGGGAGAGTGGTCGAGCAGAAAAGGGTCAGAGGAAATGCACGGTGAAAGAGGGGGAGACGTCGCTGGGGGAGAATGGATTGTTTCCCTAGCATTAAAAGCTTAATGGACACAGAAAAAGTAGCTTTGATGCTACATCCGTGAGATGAAGATGAAAAATAGGTCCAGGCAGTGAGAGTGAATTGGAAATTCGCCGGGCAGAGAGGCTGTAGAGGACAAGTTGGACATTAAGAGGACAGCAATTTATGTTTTCTACAAACTACCTGTGACAATTTGTTAGATTTCTAAAAGCATGACCTTTGAGGAGTTTCCTTGAGGGACATCTTCAATCAGTTAAAAAAACCCACAACCTAATCATTCCGTATTAATGTGCTCATCCTGTATTCATTGTCCTAATGCACGAATCAGCCGGAGCAATCTTGAAGAATTCATGAGAAAGATAAAGACCACTCTGAGAACAAAAAGATCGGGTGTTCTTGTAATCTCACATAAAGAGCGCTAACAGAAGTCCTCCATTATGCATAACGATGTTTGAACGGAGCACTGAGATTTATTTAGAAATGTAAAAGAAGGATAGCTGCATGCTTAATTTTATGTTTTGTGTAGTCTGCAGTAGTGTTTGGTTCAGACCACTGGTTCAGTAAGGCGAACTAGTGACCCCAAGCTTAAAATTTTGGATTTCCAAATCAAGCAGACCTGCATTCAGAGTAGTTAGTGATGGGCTGTGTAGCCCTTTTGAAAAAGCTGTCTTTGGAGAATACAGGAAATGCTAGATGTTAGCGCACTGCAGACTGAAAGAAAAGCAAAGAGAATCTCAAAGAATCTCTTCAAAGATGTTGGAATAAAACACAACAGCGGTGTTTTTGTGGAGAGGTTAATGTGAAGGATCGAACTGAGACACGATTAAAAGACGTGGAGGGTTCATCGGTGTTGTGAGGGAGAAAAATATGCAGGTAATGTGTGTTTTAATCACATGATTCACATAATACTGTAGATACATGTTTGCTGTTAGCTGTTTACTGTTAGCGTGTCACTTCCGCAGCTGGTCCATCATGTCATTGTCTCCCCAAAAACTTTTTTTTTTTGTGTGCGCTTGTAACACTTTTCAGTTTATTGTTGTTTTTAGTTTCCAGTGTGTTTGACCTTTCTGGGTCACCTAATAGCAAATAAAGGGATTTCTGATAAATATCAATACAGCTTATCTTTTTTGGTGATATTTCACCATCATGAGCATCATCTTAAACTTTTAAACATACCATGTTGCAGATGTTACACTGACACTGGTTTGAGGTACCTCTTCAGACGTCCTAGCTGGACTTTCTAGCAAAAGACAGTTTGTCTTCAAGAATTTTCTGCTATTTCTTTATTGATTAGAATGAAACTGAATCAAAATAATAGTTTTCTGATCTTACAACCTTACATGTTTTACTTCTTCTTGTTAACCTGCTGAGCTGACTACTTCCATGTCATTATCCTGACGTACCATACAAACAAAGGATAACTGTAATAGTCTAATGCATTACATTCACAAATGCAGTGATTAGGTGTAATTTTAGACAAAACCCTGAGCAGCTTAATAAATAAATAAAGTGTTGTTTAGTTAAAAAAAAGGCTTTATATTACTAGTCTTTGTACATGGAAGATATTTTGTGGACATCTGTTTATAACCATATACCAGCAACATTTACTTATACTCTTTCAGATATAATCATAGTATATTTGAATGAACATCTGAAGTGTAGTACATTTTCATGCACTTGCTCTTACCTGTAATGTAATTCAGACAAAACCGTAAAAGTTGCCTCTTTGTGTTGCAGTGCCCATCATAGCTTAACTCACACCAGGAGTTTGTTTTTCCAGTCTCTAAACTGCTCAAGCAACAAACAGAAAATCATCATTTTTAACACAAACCAGCAATCAGACAGCACGGCTGTGCGGTGGTCAGGACTCACAGAGGTATCCTGATTGCCTCGATCTTTCTGTGTTTGTCTGGTCTCCCTGTGGTTGCGTGGGTACTCCCATGTGGGGCTTCGTCCCACAGTCCAAAGACATACACGTTAGTGTAATTGCAAATTCTATATTTGCTGTGGATGTGAGCTACATGAAGTGTATATAATAAAGTGCTGCATGAATGAGTGGTTAAAATGTGATTCCTTGTCTGTAGTTCAGTGGTCAGTAAGACTAGAAACAGTCAATAGAGATGCATGTATATTACAAATCTAACAGCGACACAATTCCAGTTTGCTTCGTATAATTCCTTACTTGAAACAGCTGCTAACAGAAATGGAAGACAAATTCTTATTGGCCCTTGTGGAGACATGAAGATCAGGGAATCTGTTACTCATGTCTCCTGCAGACTCACTGACAAATAACAAGCCTCATGCAGGGCACACATCGGTCTTGTTTAGTTGCCAGTTTCAGTGGATGCTGTTAAAGGTCTGATCAGTGGCTGTTTAGCAACTTGACCTTGATGCTTGACCTTGAGTGCAGCAGTCCTGAACTTTGGCTGCTTGTAGCTGCACACTCACTTCTACAGTCTGCTAGAGACAGTCTGCCATCAGTCTGAAACTAACAGACTGATGCCTAAAAAGTTGATACAAGCCAACCCAGATAAGTAAACTGATGGATCGTTCCATATTGTTTTGACAGTTTATCTGGATAGTTTACCAAAATATAAGAGAGACCAGTGCTAGAAGTTAGGCTATATCCCCAGTGTTGCTGAAAGCAGGTACAATCTCTAGCCAGAGTAAATGGCTGAACACCTGTTAAAGGGGAATAACTTTGGTTAAAATCACAGACAAATAAGTTTATAATGTTGGTAAAAACCCCCATTGGTGTCTCTCTCTGTTTCACTCTTAGTTTCCTCTGTCATCATTCTCTTTCGTCTCATTGCCTCTGCAATGATGTCTGCACTGAGAATCTGCTTCTGTTTGCTGTTTAATGGAATACAACTCTAGTTTGGTTAAATACCCAGCTCGCTTGTTCTCATAGGTAACCGAAGACCCATCGTTGTTGATGTGTAACTTAGTGCGGTAGCACACAATCAACCCAAGCTAAGCAGTGTCAAAGCACTTTCATTTGATAGTGCAAATGAAAGACTATGCTTTTTTTTCTTATCTTTTTTGCCCATTACAAGTCAGTTTATTAAAATGATTTTTGTTGGATGTAGAGTGGCACTGTGCTCTTCCTCTGCTTGCTCCAGTGCTTCCTCCTGACATCCAAAGAAATCCATGTTAGGATAATTGATTACGTTAAATGGGCCTTAAGTGAGGAGTGAATGGTTGTCTATGTTTGGGTTACTCTTGTAATGGACTGGCAGCTGATTCCTATCCCACTGCCTCTCACCCAGTGCCAGGTGGGATAGATTTCAAGCCCCTTGCAACCCCACTTAGATAAGTGCAAAAAAAGGAATGGATGAAGTAATAACACTTATTTTGTTAAAAATGAATAACAAATACTAAAATGTTTTGCTTTATAACAAAAAAGCGAGAGACAACCCAGTCTCTACACCACCCTGCATCATTAAACAAGCCTCTCTATGTGATGATGTTGGTTCACTGACAGCAGCCTTTCACCACAGGCATCATAAAAAGTTATTTGCTGGAGCTGTTTTTAAGATGAGCTTTTCTGTGTTTACGTGGCTTTTCAAACAAATAACATATCAAGTTGCCAATATATTTAATTTTTTTTAGATGTGCGTGACTGTGAGCGGTGCAAAAAAATAAATAAATAAAATCTTAATTTGCTGTCCTGGGATTCAGTTTCCTCATATACAGCAAACAGCAGGGATGTGAATAATAATGGCACGTATAAGGCCTTCTGCAAAAGTAGCATCCTGATCTGATCATTTCAGCCTGCATTATTCTCTTTGAACACCTCCAGTGAATCTGAGCCTCTGTGTTCAGTGTAACATATTCAGTCAGGCAGATGTGCCGCTCATGACCACCTGCATTTGCTGAAAGTTTCACAAACTATAAACTCCTGATGCAGGTTGAAAAACTTAACTGACCCTGGCTATAAGAATAAATCACTTGTGCTGATTCTGAACATAGAAGCCCCAGAGGAGTAAATGCTAAATGACGCTTAGTCTCAACAATGCACATATTTGTGCTGACAAAGTAGTGCAGCAGTTTTCTGTGATGAGTTGAAAAGATTTCATGCAAAACACGTTTTTAATTGAGCAACAACTTTTAGTTTCACAAATGCTTTACTTCCGCACTGTCTCCCAAGATAGTGTGCAAATGTTTTCAGCCTCCCTTCATTTGGTTTTGTTTTGCAAGGAAAGTGGTAAATAGAGGCAGATATTTCTGCACATATTCATGGAAATACAGTATATAAGGCAAAACTGGAGTTTGCACAGATCTAAAAGTCAACATTTGGTATCAAACAAAATAGGAACTCTTACAAAGATATGGATTAATTTTGCTGCCAATGTTTAAGGTTGACTGGAGGATTTATCTGAAACCTGAGACCTACATCTTGATTTTTTTTATATTAAAATATATAATAACAAACAAATCACAGTTGAATTAAAAGGCTTGGGCAGTGTGTGATATGATCAACTGTCAACATCTACAGGGAAATTAAAATATTAATGAAAGTTAAACTTTGTTCAGTCAAACAAGTGAGTTCTCTAAGAAGCTAACCTGAAGGTCCTGGTTAAGCCTGCACCTGTTCCACTTGCCTGTTTTATTAAACTGGACTTGACGTCTTCTCTCCACCATCAAGGCTTTCCTTGCTAAATTACTAAAGAAGTTATTAACATCTTTCTCGCAATCTGTCCTCTCTATATCACACATGTTCACCAAAGTGGTTAGCAAGAGGAAACTAAACTATTGCTATGATAAATCACAGAAGCTCATCTACTTGCTAATGCTAGCTCTGTTTCCAACAAAGTGCAGATTGCAAAGCAGTGACAGCAGTTCCAGTGACAGCTCACC
The DNA here is from genome assembly GCA_015106755.1 of Etia nguti. Taxonomy (NCBI): domain Eukaryota; kingdom Metazoa; phylum Chordata; class Actinopteri; order Cichliformes; family Cichlidae; genus Etia; species Etia nguti. The sequence goes on from VUQG01045582.1 coordinate 35,957, forward strand.
TTGGACGCTACCATCAAGGTTTCATTCATAAAGGAGAGGTTTATCTACAATGTGCATGTGCAAACAACCAGAAAAAGCTGCTGACTGCTCAGCGGCATGGAGACGCACTACTGCTTCTGTTGGGATACAAGACAAACGGCACTTACAGTGACGATAACCAACTGTGGCCACAAGATGGCAGTAATTTAAATGATGTGATGAAATGCGTGAGAAGCTTTATGATGGAACAACACGGTTTGAGATGAAATGAGATTTGAAATGAGAGATGACTTTTACTTTGGTACATTTAACGTTTATTTTTAGATTTCACAAGGTAAGCCCTGCCTGCCTTGCTTGTCCTGATTGAATACCACTAGTACATTATGCTCAAACTGTTTTTTAAAATGTAAAGATGCCATAGGAAGTACAACAGGATGGGAACATTTTGCAGATTGTCAACAATGAAGAAGAAAAAGCTGATGTTATCATAACCCCCCCAATATAGCAAGTGAGGGACAATCTAAGGAAAATTTCAATTCAAGGACATAAAAATCACAAAACGTTTTAAAAACACTATAATTTTCTTTTACCCCAAGGTGAAATTTGATGAGCAGTGTATGGAAGATGAAAAAACAACATTTCCTCCTATATCAAACTGTCAGAATTGGAGAATTTACGTTGAGGCTATTGGAATGTCATTTTTATTTAATGAATACAAACCATATCCATTGACAATGTGTGACACACAGTGTTGTTCAAGTTACTTGAAAAAAGTAATTAGTTACTTAGTACTGATTACTTCTCCAAAAAAGTAATCCCGGTAAATTACTGATTACTTATTTTCAAAAGTTATTAGTTACTTATTACTTAGTAACTTTTCAAAAACATGATACACAACCTGAATACGTAATAAAGCAATAGACCTTTCAGCCCAGTTCTATTTTTTATGCATAATCCATCATATAAAATTGAATCAAATGGAAAGTCTCTTTCTAAAAATTGTT
>VUQG01045583.1:5930-22221 GCA_015106755.1 Etia nguti
TGGGAATGCCTTGTAGTGGAATCCCCTGAAAACAGCAGAAGTAAAACTAATTGCTGAAAGGAGGTGAATAAAGTGAAAATTCTGCTGAAAACAAGTGAAGAAGCAGAATTTTCTGCTGAAAAGAGGTGACCTTATTGAATTTTCTACTGAAAAGAGATGAAAAAGCTGAAAATTCTGCTGAAAAGAGGTGAAAAACCTGAAAATTCCGCTGAAAAGAGGTGAAAAACCTGAAAATTCCGCTGAAAACAGGTGAAAAAGCTGAAAATTCTGCTGAAAAGAGGTGGATAAGCTGAAAATTCCGCTGAAAAGGGGTGAAGAAGAAATTTGTGTCGAAAAGAGCTAAAAAAGTTTAACTGTTAACTGAAAAAATTGAGCTAAAACACAGCTCACCCCGGCAAGCAAAATCAGTGACCACACTGATAATGTGGTCCCATTCAGCAAAATGGGCCAAAAAATGGCATAAAAAGCTTAATATCTCAAAAGTTTAGAAGTTATGAGCACCAAAAGTCGTAGCCGGCATTAGCAGAAAGAGCAGAATAGTTTAAAATTTGAATGGTGAAAATCACACAAAAACTGTGGAAGTAGTTCCACGGCGAAGAAGCATGGAGCAACTAGAATAAAGTATAAAGAATAAAGAGAAACAGGAACTCAATAGTGTGAATGCCTGTGAGGCATTCACACAATAAAAGAAAATTCCCCTCTCGCCCCTGTGGGCAGTCTATCCTTCAAGCTCGGGTCCTCTAAAAGCTCGGGTCCTCTAAAAGAGGCCTGGGAGCTTGAGGGTCCTCTGCAGTATCTTAGCTGTTCCTAGGACTACGCTCTGCAGGACAGAGATCTCCAATGTTGTTCCTGGGATCTGCTGGAGCCACTCGCCTAGCTTGGGAGTCACCGGACCTAGTGCTCCAATTACCACTGGGACCAGTGTTACCTTCACCCTCCACATCTTCTGGAGCTCTTCTCTGAGCCCTTGGTTTTTCTCAAGCTTCTCGTGTTCCTTCTTCCTGATGTTGCTGTCATTCGGAACTGCTACATCTATCACTACGGCCGTCTTCTTCTATGACCTGTTGTCCTGGCTTGCCCTTGCCATAGCATGTGTGTTGTACCTCGTCAATCTCTAGCTGTGAGAGTAGTCCCTCCTTCCAAATGTTGGAACATTGATCTAATAATTGTTTCGCCATCAATGTAGATGCTGGCTATCGAAGATTTCATAGGTCCCTCATCCTAATCATGTAACCCCCTCCGCCAGGTTACTTGCGTAGTAGCATTCCAACAACACCCTGTTTTTGTCTCTTGCCCACCAATGCCTTCTTGTTCCAGTAGCCCTCTTCTCATCAGGGTGTCCTGGTTCCTCAACACCTGACACGGACTTTGTTGATCCAGGCTTCACATTCATCTCTCTCGCTCATGTCTGCGGTAGGCTTGCTTAGCATTGGGGATCTAGCCTTTAGGACCCTTACTGGATACAGACGCCCCAGGCAGGAATCGAACTTGCGACTCCCGCTCCAGAGGCGTGTAGTCTTTGATCTAACACATTTCAAAAAAGGTTTAGGCCAAAGTTTTGCATTTCTTCCCTGCTTTCTTCTCATTAGCAATTTGCTAGAAAACCTCATGAATACCAATGAAAATACTTCAGTTAATAAAATCTTCTTTTAAACTGTTTAGTTGCTGGATAAATTTTAAGTTATTTTACTGCTATGGGAATATTAACTGAAGAGTCTAGACTGAATCGGCATGTCAAAGGGTCAAAGTCTGCCCATGGCTTTACAAAGTCTAAGAACTGCAGTGAAGACATAAAATACGAATTTTAAATAAAATGCACTTTTATTCCTTTTTGTGATAATGCAAGTCTTATTACACAGGACTGACAATGTTTGGAAAGTTTAAACTGTCTCTAGAGCTAGACAAACGGAAGTATTAAGACAAAAAATGTATATTTTCAAGGTTTAATTCTAATTATTATTGTTTTCACATGATTTTTTTAATTTACTATTTTGCAAAAAACAACAACAACAACAACAAAAAAAACCCCCACATGAACACCTGTGATGTTTTGGCTTTAATGTTTGTTTATGACTTCAGCTTTTTTAAAATGTTTCATCTGTCCTGTCCTTGTCCAAGTTCTCAAAATGTAGTCATTATCCCAAAAACAGAAAAAAAATTGAAGGGTTGTTGTTTACTTCAGTGGTTTCATTTGTGATCCTGACTATACACAATACTTTTGTAATACTGAGATCAGCTTTCTTAATTTTTTTTTCCACTCAAACACAATGCAGGCAGGAAATTTAAAACAGCAGCTCATTCCATTAAAGATGCCACAGTTTTTCAGTGTTACAGTTGAGGTGAGCCCAACTGTTGCTTATGATAACTAAGCGTCAGATGTACTTCATTTATAGATGCTTTGCTTTAATTGTAAATGTATGACTCTCATAACATCCAGTTTGTTACACATAAAGCCCTCATCCAGTTGGTGTAACATTTAGCCCAAATATTGACTTCAGACTACACCCAACTCACGACAAATGGTTCCGCAAGCTTAAAAATGACTAGCAGGTGGAACAACTACATAACTAGGTCAAAAGTGTCATTAAAAAAAGAAAGATAGAAAGATAGAAAAAGAAAAAAGTAAGGAACTTTGTGTAGTTTACTTTACACCTCCATCACTTTGGGTTTTGACTCAAAAATCATATTGTGCTGTAGCTGTAGCCTCTTTTCAGTTCAGCAACTTTCTGACACCTGCTCCCTGCCTGTGACTCCATATCAGTGCTGGTGTGTGGATTCAAACGTCAAAATGAAAATCTTTGAAAAGAGTTTCTCCTGGTAAATACACCTCTCTTTATGCTCAGTAAAGTAGTTCCCAATCTCCCCCACGGCTGAAATTGTCTCCATTGGCTTTTTGGTGCATTCGGCATGCTGTGGAGGTGTCTGTTTAGTCTGCCGTTTTTCATGAGAAACAGGCTGGATGAAAATTTGAAAAGCCTCAGTTTTGTCACTTTGAGTTTTACACATATGTGCTAGAGGAGGGACAGACGGGTTAAAACGCAAAAAGAGATTTCTTAGTTTACTGGTAAATTGAGGAACAGTCAAAGACTTTAAAAGCGTTGATGGAAAATTAGGTAATGAGCTAATTTTAACTCTCAGACTTTTATTTTCTGGCATGCCTTCCTTTAAAAGAAAGTACACATGCAGATGCACACAGGTTTTCATTTTCAATTTCTATCATCAAAATTTTGATAGCTGAATTTCACAGGATTACATGTCAGCAAAACAGCATCAGCAGTTTTGGTTTGGTTTTTTTTGTTTGCTTTGGGTTTGTTTGTTTCCCCTGCAAATATCACAATTACTATATGGAAAATTGGTCCCCATGTTTCCTCTGCTTGGCCAAACCCCATGTGTAGAGGTCCTATGTTCCAAAGATACCCTGACATCTATCAGGGTTTTATTTTGTCAACGACAAGGTCTCCAAAACCAGGTTTGATTATTTCCTTTGGTTTCTAAACAGGTTTGTGAATATTTATTCTGCAGCTAATGAAACTGTGTAAGTGTAATATATGTATGATGCCTGTGTGTTTAGATTTGATGCTAAAGCTTATTTTCAAGACATTTTCATGCATTTTTACCTGATGTAACTTTGCCTCTCATTTCTCCCTCTGGGTCTCTCTTTACGGTTCGAATCTACCACAGTTTTTCTGCACTGATGGCACCAAAAACAGGTCAAATCTATTAAACAACGTTCATGTTTTTTCAGACTAATTAAAGGAAAAAAGGCAGCCTAAGTCAAAACCCTGCTGCCAATTCCTGTCCCATCTTGTGTTTTTCTTTAATGCCTACTGTTCTTATATCACCACTGTGATATAATCATCTTTTTTCCTCCTTTATCCTCGATGTTCCTTTATAATTGAATTTTTACATGTCATGTATGAGAGCGGATGAAGCTGCGGGAGCACTGAGCTTTTCAGGATTGGCTGAGTCATGTGAGGATACACGCAGAGACAAAGCGACTTGTGAGCATCGGAGCCTCCATCCCCGTAACATCAGAGATGGAGAGACGCCATCTGCCCGGAGAGCTGCAGACGGACAGCTTGTCACATGATCGGTACAATCAGATTCAGCTCTCTATGTGTGAGCATCAGCGGCGGCAGCTGCTGGTGCCGAGGGTCAGTCAACATCTGTAGCTACATGTCTGTCACACACTGATGTCCTGCACAGGCCTCAATTTTAATGGCTGTACAAATAAAACCATGCAAAGAATAAAAAGCAACAAACTGACAGATTACTTTACTAATCCATATGTAAAATAATCCAGAAGCACTTTAATGAGCCAAAGTCATATCAAAATCTAGCTTTAACCTCAAAGTAACTTTTCTTCCACAGGCTGCAAGCTATTTTGTTCCCCAAATCCATTTCTACCCTGAAGCCAATCCTCTGGTTTAAAGAGCTTGGTGATAATGCTGTGGAAGCATCGTCTTTTCTACCACCGTCAAACCAGTTCTGCCTTGGCACCCTTTGACAACTACTTCACATTTTGATGGACTTTAAACAACAAGCTAATATGAAGGGATAATACCAGAAAGTGGGACAAAATAGATAAATAGATGGAACTTGTTGTAAATTGACCATAAGCATATAAGAATACAGAAAAGATGGATGCTGGCCTTGCTTTCTAAGCTCAGTGCATTTTGACCAACACCATATTACTGACCACATTTTGACCAGATGGTAATGCTGGCAAGCTACATCCAAAAACTATATGTGCGCAATGGAATGACACTTAAAAAAACAACACAAATATGGTCCACAGGTCCAGTTTGGGTAAATGGTAAATGGACTGATTCTTATATAGCGCTTTTCTACTCTGAGCACTCAAAGTGCTTTTCACAACTTGCCTCATTCACACAAGCACTTTTTTTCTACGCTCTTTCTATGTAAGTGCCTCTAACATTCACACACATTCACACTCCGATGGATGCACTGGAGAGCAACTTGGAGTTAGTATCTTGCCCAAGGATATTTGGCATGCAGACTCGAGCAGAACCACCAACCTTCCGATTTATAGTTGACCTGCTCTACAACCTGCGCTACAGCCACCCAATGATGAAGCCTGCCAGACAGCTAGCAGCTACAGACACCTGTGTCAGGACATTGCTGAATCAAATCAGATTTGCCCATAACTCAAATATTCGGAAAAAATATACAGTTTTTATGGAGGAGGAAATTAGCTATAGAAATTACTTTTTGTATCTAGCAGTAAATATGCTTATTTCTGCTATAAAGTTAGACATTTTAATATGGAAGTCTATGGAGATAAACTCATTTTTTCAGTAAGCCTCAAGCGAACATTTGAGGAACTGCAGTTCTCAGCACATCCACATTGGCTTTTATTTTACAGCCATGGGTTGGTGCTTGTATTTGACACTTCAGTACTGCTGCTGATGTGCATTACACTACAATAAATCAGACTCCAAAAGGTTTGTGATCCCCTCCAGAAATAAGGTTTCTTTAAGTTCAGTAAATCCTGCTGTAATCCAAACAATCAAATCCTGACTGAATGCTTCCTAGTGACTGAAGGCTAAATTCTGTAAAAGTCTGTATGTTTTTTAATTCCTCACCTGAAGGACTAATAGATAATTGACTCTGCACTGTTATTCTTGTTCCGACTGGACCACCTGCTCTCCTGACTGATTCTCTTCCGGTGTTAGAGATAGCATAAACAACAGCTGCAGCTGTTTCAATCGAACCCCGTATTCGACATCTAATTAGATGTGACTGTTTTTTCTGGTACATGAAGCCCCCGCAGGGACTGAACTGGTGTCCCCGGAAGGGGGCCAGGGCTATTCTGCAAATCTCTGAACCATGTCAGTTTTTGATGATTAAATTTGTGATAAGGGCATTGTGCCAGATTATGTTAGGACAAAAAAGCCATTTGGGGTTGAGCTGACTCTGATGTTTGCCCAATGCTTTCCTTCGGTTTTGTAAATTTTGGCCTGCTACTTCCTGTGATGCTTCAGGGCAAAGACAGAAAGAAACGAAGAGAGACGGAAAGAAAAAAGACAGCCAGACACACAGTGAAACATGAATCAGCCACATAAAATAAGTAAGACATCAAATAATTGTAAGAGAATTTTAGATGAAAAGGAGCAGTCATACTGAAAATCTGTTTATTTGAAAACCTGAGCTCTGATGCACAAGGACGAAAGAATACCATCAATATTTATAATAACCTTTGTAAAATAGAATGAAATTGTTTATTTTTGTACCTACAATTGGCACGTTACGAAGATGAAAGGGTGTCAAGACCATAGTTTATGTCCTATTTTGTGCTTTGTTTTATTTTTTATTGCAGTAACTGATTTGTTTAATTTGCATTTGCTTTTACTTTCACTTTAACTTATTCATTTGGTTTAGGCAGTGAGAACTACTAATAAATACAGTTATTTTTAGGTAATACGAGCTACTTGGTTGGGTTCAGGTACTAAAAACAACCCAGTTTTAGATACAAAGAACTACTTGGTTAGTTTTCAGTATGAAGACGTACTTGGATAGGTTTTACACGTATGGCTAATTAAGTACAACCAGCATATATTTGGAATAGCATCCTTTTCAGGGTTTCCCGTGCCTCTCACCCAATATCAGCTTTAATAAGTGCCAAACCCTTGTGACCCTGAATTGCATAAGTGGATTAGAAAATGGACACACTATTGGAGTTGGGATGTCAAACCTACTTTTTTAATGCCCTGGAATGAGAGAGGGCTGGTGATTAAGCATATTAAAGGATATGAAGGAGGAGGCCACACTAGATTGTGTCTTTGTGTCAGCCACAAAACTTGTCTGCTCCATCACAGCTAAAGAACTAAAGTAATAGTAGATGAAAACTCAAATTTCATTCATATTAGCTGCAAGGGTCAGTAAATGTTTTCCTCATTATGTTAATGCTGGAGGCGTAGCTGCACCAAAATCACACCCAGTTTGTACTCTTCTGTTCTGATGTGTCGGGGTAACAATCACACTTCAGAAGCTAGTTAGTCCGCTCAAAGTCATCCGATGTCCAATAATGAGACAACAGCCCCTGCTCCCATCAAGACAACACGACAAAACTCTCAGCAGAGAGCCTGAGAGAAATAATGAACGAGAGGCAGCAGATGAGCCTTTGGGCGAGGAAGTGCAGTGCATGCTTTGTTTATCACACACTGCCTGACTGCTCCTGTTTTCATTCAGGGGAATTGAACCGACAACTTTCTAGCTGCTATCTTTCTACCTTCCTGTACATTTCACAGTACATCAGTCACATCTCTCGCTCTGTCTCATTCTGCATTTGATTTTTCTCTCACGGCAGTCCTGTCTTTTAATTCAAAAGGGGCTTTTTCAGACGTCAACACACTGAAAGAGCCTCAAATATGAAAGGTTTGTGCCCATTAAATGTTCCAGCACACCCTACATTTGTGTAAGCAAACTTCTCTGTTTCTTTTTTGAATAATATGCCTCTAGCAAAACCTTTAAATCTAATTAAATTGCAACAGGACACATAACTATTAATTTCTCCATACATTCCTTGTCAGACAGACAGACTCTTGTTAAAGTCAGAGGAGAAATTTAGGGGCTGCACCAGTGCAGCGTGTAAGTGAATAAGGATTATTTTGGCAAAATAATTGGGCAAAGGCAACGTAGAGTCCAAGAAGAAAAATATGACACTGAAAATCAGTAGAATAGATCTCTTGTAAGCAACTATAAATGATGACAAATCCTGATGTGAAGACATGCTTCTGAGTGCACTATAACAGAGAAGCACTTAGAGACCACATCTTCCATCAGTGTTAATGTTCTGTTTTGCAGTTTAAAGAGTGGACTGAAACCTTATCCAAATTGTAGTGGGTCTGTTCTTTGCAGAGGGTCCACCTCTCTAGCAAGCTAATACAATTTGGTGGGGTAATTTTTGTGTAAATTTATTGAATGGCAAATCTCCCACTTTGGGAAACCATTGGACTGCCTGTTGACTTAGTGTCTTGTGATACAGCCAATATCTGGACCAAGATCTTAATAACCAGTGAATTTAAGGATATCTTCCCCCTTTGCCTCTACTTCCATGGAACCAAACTGGTCAAATGTGATTGATCATTTAACCTCAAGCAACAAACAGAAAACAGCAAGCGTTCAGTACCAACAATCTTGTCCCCTGCCTGCAGATTCATATGCATATATTTGCTTACAGAGATTACACAAAACCACCTGAGCTTCAGCTTGGAGGAGGAATAACATTAATCCTCAACAGAACCAAATGTCAGGGGGTTTAATAAACATTAGTGAAGATTAGAAACCAATCTGACAAAAAAAAGAACTGTTGAAAGTTGGATTATAAGTGATCTGACTAAAACCTTGACCAATACCAAAGAAGATTTAAAATTATGTCACAAATTCAACCATTATTATAGGAAACCAGCAAGTATCACATGTCAGATGTTAGGAACCCTTTTTGTCATTGCTCTAATGTCATGGTTTTTACCCTACGATCCTCTTAAAGCCTCACATCCTTTCAGTAAAGGTTCTCGGATTCAAGAATTCCAGTTGGTGCATTAATCCAAATCTACTCTTAATCTAAAGTCATATATTCTATAAGAGCACAAGCCATTATGGTTGTCTATATTTTGATATGAACTGCAATTTCAAAATAAGCAAAATGTTGAAAAAGTTTAATGCTGTATATAGTAGTGTCTATAACAGTTGTACTTATACATCATAGATTAGTTCCTGTGAACAGAAATACATGATTGATCAACAATATTCAGGCGAAAACAACCAACAAAAAGCTTCTGCCCTATCAGTTTGTCCAGTTCTAGCCCCTGTCAACAAGAGATGACTATGAAAATGACAGAAATTTAGATTCCATTGGCTCATGGTCAAAGTAGCTTCCAGAGATAATAACCAACTATAGCCACCCAATGAATATTTAGATTTTACTGGGCAAGTACCGTCCTCCTTCCTTGCCCTGATGGAATGCCCATAGATTTAAGTAATGGTTGGTTATACCACAGCAGAGAACCTACATTTTACAAGATTCAATTACACCCCAAAAAGCACTCCACAAAATCAAACTACATGAACACTGAAAGAAATTCAGCAGCTGCAGTAGTAGTGGTAGCATTCATTTTAAAGATGTATATTTAAATTTCCTAAGCTAGCAAGATTTCAGTTGTTTGTACCCCCTGGTCAGAGGGACATTCACATTTCTTCGTAAAACACAACCAAATTCATGCACAAATATATTGATAAATTACTAATTAGTGTGTGAAATGTTTCTTAGAATGTTTAAATATAGATGTGTGCATACACTCTGTTAGAAAATGAGAGCCAATGACAGCTCTAGTATGAATAGCTTCGAAAAAAAAGTTGTGGCGTGCGATACCACTGATTTCCTTCCCAACCCAAAACCAAGTAAAATTCAGTCTTGTATCTGTGATACTGATCCGATACTGATACTTTGTACAAAATCTTAATGCAAATCAGAAGTAGTTAATTTGAAATTATACCTTACAAGACATCAGACTACTTTTTCTCATTTTTTAATTATGAATTATCATACAAGGAGTAAAAAATCTGGAAAGTCTATCCCTACATTTTAAAATATTCAATTAGCAGTCACGCAAAACTGAGCCTAGATGTAAGACATTTTCCAAAATTCAGAAACAGTGCTACGTGTTGCCAACAGCTTCGCCCTCTGTACCTGGATAGTGTCTGCAGCACCAAAGGACTCTGCAAGTGACATTTGTCTCGCCCTAGCAGCACCTGTCCCTCTCCTCCCCTTCAGTTTGACTCATCATATACTCATCATATTCTGTGTTATGATTTACTTTTGTTCATGTTTGACAAGGCTTGCCGCATGTGTCACAAACCGTGTCTTGGCTGTGTTTTGGTGTCCTGGATAATACTAAGTTAACTTATTTAAATTCTGTTGTGTAATAAAACTGTGCAACAGTGTATGTTGTATTTAAAGTCAGTAAATTTTACCATCAGTCACTTTTAGTTCAGCTTCTCTTTACTGTGCTTTGTTTCAACTTCCTTTTAAATGTTGGCCCTCTGGCAGCCTCTTAATTTTTTCCTCTTCCATTTCCGTTTTCTGTAAAATACTTCTCTCATGACTACATGAAAGTAAATGCTTGGTCTCAAATGCTTTTCATTTTCAGCCGTAGGTCTTTTCTAAGACACTGTAGCAGTGTTTGTAACCTTTAAACCTCTCCTCATGAGCAGTCGCAATTCTAATTAATAGCTTAGTTTTCAAAATGTGACCCAGTAAAAAGGCTAAAATGGAAAGGCTGTTTAGGACTACTGTGACCGTTTCATTATTTTTTTGTTTTCAAATCTTACTCCGACCTGCTGGAGACAGCAACATGCTATATTTCCAAAAACTTATCTATTGAGTCCAAGGTTGCTCAGTTTGGGTGCACAGTTTTAGAGTGTTTTTGCAAAAAGCAGCCTCTGGCACCATGAAAGACTCTCAGCAGCACTCTCATTCAGATTATCATTTCTTATACTCACTTTCATTTGGTCACATTCTCTTTTGTTATGACATAATGCGCTGAAAAAGAAAGAAACTGACATCTATCACTTCTCCTCTCCATTAGTGAAGGTGTGTTCAGCTGGAAAACACAAGCGTCTAACTTCTTCAGATAATATAAACAAACGGTGAAGATGCCAGAAAAAGATTTCAAAGGCATGAAAGCTGTGCTCGTGTCCTGCCAGACGGATGGGGTACTGAGAGATAAACTGAGCATGACTGTTTATGCAGATTGTCATATCTGCTTGTGTCATGTCTCAGTTTTATGTAACGTCTTTATGTGCTCACGGTAGTACATGCATCCCTGAAACTCTCGACTGTTTGCCTGGATCAGAGCAGAATACACTGCTCTCAGTCTTAGCATACTACAAAAGAAAAAAAAAGCTCACCATATGCATTTTACACTATATGCGCAATTTATCTCTAAACTTATTACATCCACTCAAGGGAGACTGGTGAACCATCTGTAGAAATGTGGATGCAGTACGGGTCTACTGTGGTGAGAGAGAGCTAAGAGTGAAGGAAAGTGCTGTCATTTTACTAGTCTATCTAAAGTACCCCCTCACCTGTGGCTAAGAGCTCAGATACATGTAGCAGAAATGAGCTGCCTCTGTAGGCTGTCCAAGCTAACCCTTAGAGATACAGTGACTAGGCTCAGAGCCGCTACTCCTCTACTTTGAAAGGAGCGAGCTGAGGTAGTTCAGGCATTAGATCAGGATACAACCTCAGGACGCTTCATTGGAGAGGTGTTTTATGCATGTCCTACCAGAAGGAGAGCCTGGCCAGACCCCATAGTCTGGAGAGATTATGTCTCTTAGTTGGCTTGGGATCGCCTCAGCTTATATATGTGGAAGCTGGAGCATGCACATGTATAAAATTTAAAGAATATCCTCTACAACCCACGTTTACAAAATCACTGCAAGTATCCTACACATATATCCTTGTTACATTGAACCAAGTAAGCTCAAATAGACAAATACGCCAAAATGATGTTCCTGTACAGGAAGGAAATATCTCCTCCTGTATTAACCCCAAACTGATCGAGGTAGATAGCTAACCATCCCCAGCCTATTTTAACTGAGGTCCCTTTCTGTTCTTCCTTCCAGCTTTCACCAAGTGCTAATCATAAGGGATTATCTAACTGTTGTGATGTTCACTCTAATATTGTAGTGCATTTATCTTACAATATAAAACACCTTATTGTGAACTGGATCAATATTAATAAAACTGAGCCGACATATATAATGCCACTGATATTATATCTAAGCCTAGCTGGATGCACGTTGGTCACGGTGCATTAATGAAGGAGAGCAAGGAAGTACTGATGAAAAACATTAAACTGAGTTCTGAGGATTTAATTTGCAAAACTTGCAAAAGGCAAAAATAAGTTAATAGTGTTTTTCCAGGACATGAACAGTAAGTGTGTGTGAGCATTTATTAATGATGGCCAATGGTGGATTTTATTTTGCATCCAATTTTCTCTACTCCTCTTGGAACAAGCGAGTCTCGGGGCTATAGAAAGATGTTACTGCACACGACACACACCCGTAGAGTTAGGCACAAACACACGAGTAAGCAAATGGCTCTTCATCTAATTATTTTTTTCTTTTTCTTCATTAGCTCATTTCGTACTTTGTGACAGATGGAGAGGGGATGCCAGGGACCTCACAAAGCTGATTGCACAGCCTCAAAAAGCTTAAACCAGAAGGCATGTAGGTCATCGAGTCATGGTTAAAGAGATTTTGACAGTAATACATGCGGTTGTTTCTGCCTCCATCTTGCTGCTTTACAACATAGTCATATGTTTCATTTAAAAACAGTGAAGTGGTTGTGAATTTAAAGGGTCTTAGCCAAACTGTACAGCAGTTCTACAATGAGCTGTGAATGCATGTAAAGCCATCTTGTTTTATCATTTATTATAAATAATAAAACTACAACTAATTATTTACCACATTATTTTGTCTGCATTTGAAGGGTGTAAGGAAATTCCCCACACATAACTGCATGATAGCGGGAAGTTACTGAACTAGGCCAAGGGGTTCTCAGGTTTTTGGGACCAAGGAAATCCCGTTATAATCCTAACATAGATTAAGCTGGTTTTGATTTAGCATCACGTTTCACAATCACATCTCTTTGTATCAAATCCCTCAACACAACTGAACAGATTTGCAAATTATTGCTCCAAAGAAAACAGGTGAGAGAGTTATGGACATAAAATAGTTTTATTGTTGTGAATCACCCCAATATGAATGGATTTTTTAAAGATGCATCACAATATTAATCACAAAATCAACCACATCACATTATCTTTTAGAAGTAAGCAAGCTACTTTTCTTTGTGCAATATAATTTTTGTTTACTTCAAACATTAAAATCAGTCAGGATGGAGTTTAGCCTCTCCATGTGTGATTGTTGGTATTGCGATGTTTGTCATTTCTAGTACTTTTGTTGGCTTGTGGGGCTTTTTTATTGGCGATTATGGTGATGTTTAGGTTTTTAATCTTCTTGGCTCTTACGGATTTTTGATACCTCCTGTAGCGGTGGTTAAGTTTTTCTGTTTTGTTTGTTGGATTTTGGCGGTGTTCTTGTCTTGTTTGGTTTTGTTTTGCTTTTTTTTAAGTTGTTGGTTTATGTTGGATGATAATTGCTATTTTTGTGGATTTTTGGTCCTTGGGACCTTTTGTTGTTGTTCGTAGTTAATAGTTGCTGTTGTGGTTGGGTTTTTCGTTTTTGGATTCTGTTGGTTGTTTATTATGTGTTGTGATCATTTTTGTTTTGGTAGATTCTGGTGTTAGTTTGTTAATTTAAATATTATTCAATTATTGGTTTGTGTTAGAAGATAATGTGTTGTTTTTTTCTACGTTGTTGGTTCTTGGGCTCTCTGCTGTTTTTTTTTTGGTTTTTAAAAGTTTCTGTTGTGGCTTTTGTTCTTTTTTAGTTTTTGGATTGCAGTCTTCAGATTTGTGTTTACTGTTATTTATTGTGGTGAGTTTTATTTTGGTGGTTGCTCTTTGTGTGCTGATTGTTGATTTTGGTTGTTTTTGTTGGTTTTCAGTTGCTGGCATCTTTTACTGTTGTTTTTTTTGTGAGCTTTGTATGGTTCTCTAGTTTTGGTCTCTGCCTCCTCCTGGGAAAAGCTGCCACCAAATGTAAAGCATCAAGCACTTAATTTCATTCAGTTCTGTTAAAAAACAACAACAATAAAAAAAAAAACTATTAGCTTACATGATACTCTCGTAAAAGCAGAATGAAGTTAAATCTTTATCATTTACCAAACACAATGTACTACTAAAGGAGGATTGTGGAATTTTTAGACAATAGTGGAAGTCTGTAACACAGAGATCTATGATAGTTCAGCTTTTTAAACAACAGCAAAAATAAGAGGAGGCATTTGTGTGTCTTTATAAGATTTATTGACAATAACAAACAGTCTCCTTGCAGAGATTCTTTGTCTGTGCACTCTCATCTTAACACGCCTTGTAGTACTGATACTTCTCTCTATATGAAGGAACAGTTTACCTGTCCATCAATGCTTGTCGTCTTGTTTACTGCTACATCAATGCTCCCTGAAGTGTATGCTCTGAATAAAATATATTATTGTGCTTCTTCAGGCCTGACAAGCTCTGACGGCAAAGCCAATTTCCCTCCCACGTCACACTCCATTACCTCTTACAGTTTTTTAAAATTCATTAGCATGTGTGCTGATGTGGTGCTTATAAATTCACCTGTTTGGTTAGTCATTTCATGTTAATGCATGCATTTAGAAGACTAAATTCTCTAAGATTTATCAGGATGTTTTGCATGTTTTAATTAATCGCTTTCATTTATGTCTCATTCATGCTAATTTATGGCAAAACTCTCTCAGTTGTGTTGGCATTTCTGAGAATAACCTAAAAAACTGATTTTCAACCCATCTTTCAGTTTGAACATGAATAGTTGCTCTAAAACAAAGTACGGTGAATCATGCAGCTGAGTGAAGTTTCACAAGTAAGCATCACAGCCGGGGGACATGTGAAACTGTTTACACTTGTCTCATTAGGTAGAAATAAAACTGAGGTGAGATTGCCTGCCACGTATCAAAGCAGGTGATTAAGAGTTGGTCTCAGCTTCTATTGCTGTTCAGTCCTGTTTGATGTTTCTGGTTGACACCAACATAGTCTCCAACTCATTAAAAAAGGTAAAACTGGTCCAAAGGCAGTTTAGTCCTCTACAGTGAGAAAACAAAACTTCAGTCACGTGATACCAGTCTTCTGTTGCTGCACTCATAACTGCTCAGTCTTAGTTTTGACTCTCACTCTATGAATACTGAAAGACCTCATTTGATTCATCATGTACAATCAAGACCACCAAATGTTCTAAGAAAATGCATCTTAATATTTCTGAAATTTAAATAAATATTCTAGATTTACATCTCATTAACAAATGCAGATGACTTGATCTGACAACATTTCCTTTAGATGTTTGACTCTCCCACCCATTCATTCATAGATGAAATATTCTTCCCTAATGTCTAAATTATGGTATACATTTTTCCGGGGAAGTAATTTAAATTATTTATTTTGTGCACATCAAATTATTTTACTGAAAACAATGGGAAAAATCTTGAATTCTCACCTAAGAATGACAGCGCTTGAGAAATGACTACCTGGGGGGTGGGGGGTGTTTTGTTTTTTAAACAAAATATTTTAATTTCATTAATCAAAAGACAGAATTCATTATCTGCAGAATCATTCCTGAATGAGTAATTTTTGACCTATTATAAGAGTGTTGAAACTGTGCAATCATCTTACTTCTGCTTTGCCTCTTCTTCAAATATTCAGGTACAGAGATGGCTTTAAAGACTTACTTAGGAATATTTATCCATGTACTGTAGCATCATAATTATGGATGGGCCCTCCAAGTCTCTACGCTTTCTCAGCTGAATTCTACTGACATAGTTTTACAGTTAAGTCCTACAATTTGGGAAAGAACCCACATACATAAGTTACTGTAGTAATAACTAAGCTCATGTTTGTCACGGTTCTGGGTCCTTTTTGACCCAGTGTTTTGAGTTTTAGGTTATGGTTTATGTTTAAGCCCTTCAGGTTTTCTAAGTTAATTTTTTATCATGCCTAGGTTGTTATAATTCTTTGTTATTAGATTCCCCTTGTGTCTTCCACCCCTGTTAAGTCTCCCTTGCCCTTCATGTGTTTCATGTCTGTCTTACGTCGTCAAGTTCAGGTTGTCATGTCTGCGTCTTATGTTTCCTGTTTTATTTTGAAGAGGTCTTGTGTTCCTGTGTTCATCGTGTTTAGTTTTACCCTTCCACTGTGACATCCCTATGTTCCATGTTGTGTCTACTGTGCCTTTCTCTATCATGTTTCAGGTTCCTATGTTCTGTCTCCCCAGTCGCTGTTAGGTTTACATGTCTAGAGTTCAGTCAGTGTGTTTCCTGTTTTACTTTGAAGGTCCGTGTCTCGTGTCAGTGTTTCTAGTTTTGCTTCCCCTGTCTCGTCCTGCCTAATCACTCCCAGCTGTGCTCTCCTCCTGTGGCTCTTTCCCCTCGTTATCCCTCAGATATGTCTGTGTGTTCTGCCTGCTTAGTGTATTTTGTGTCCTCAAGTTTAGTTAAGTTCTCCTAGTTTCCAGCAATAAAGCTGCCATTTCGGAATTTAAGTTTTGCCTCTGTGTTTTGAGTTTGCGTTTGGGTCCTTTTCCTGCCTACCTGCACACAGACCATGACAGAAGATCGCGACCAGACAATGGACCC
>VUQG01045586.1:0-14934 GCA_015106755.1 Etia nguti
GGAAGAAGAGGGTTGCATTGACAATCCAACACAATGGGCAGCACATTGAACACATTTTATAAGTGGTCAGAAACTTGTAAATAACTCATGAAAGAATAAAGTTACGTTGAAAATAAGCACACCATTGTTTTTCTTGTGACATTACTAATACGTTTGATGTGTCACATGGCCCTCTTCCTATTGAAAAAACAAAAGTTGTATCCAAGATGGCCGACTTCTAAATGGCCACCATGGTCACCACCCATCTTGAGGAGTTTGCCCACTCACATATACTAATGTGCCACAAACAGGACTTTAATATCACCAACCATTCCCATGTTATTACGGTGTATCCATATAATGATAATAATAATAATAATGTATACTTTATTGATCCCCGTGGGGAAATTCCTCTCTGCATTTAACCCATTCACTCAGTAAAGCAGTGGGCTGCTATTGGGCGCCCGGGGAGCAGCGTGTAGGGACGGTACCTTGCTCAGGGGTACCTCAGGGTAGCCGTTTAGGGGAATCGAACCCCTGACCTTTACCTACTGAGCTATCCCTGCCCCAATAAATAAATAATAAATAAATATAAATAATATAAATAATAATAATAAATGGCCCACCCTGTAGAATGGGAGGCACAGCCTTCAGCTCTCAGTCCCCTCTTCAGTGGCACCAACTCCAAGTTTAGACTCAGAAGACAGACACCCTCACTACTTTCCAGATTAGGATTAAAATTTTCCTTTTTGATAAAACATAGAGGTGGGATCAAGTGATCCCAAATCCTCCTTTCGTTATGCTGTAATAGGCTTAGGCTGCTGGGGTCATCCCATGATGAAATGAGTATTTCTTCTTCACTCATCTGTTTCTCTCAGTATGTGTTTATAAACCACTCTGCATTTAATCATTAATTATTATTAATCTGCTATCTCTCCACAGTGTGTTTTGTCCCGTCTCCCTCCCCTCACCTCCAACTGGTCACGACAGATGACTCCCACTTGCTAAACCTGCCTCTGCCAGAGATTTCTTCATGTTAGAAGGCAGTTTTTCCTTCCCACCTTTGCCACTGTGTTTGCTCAAAGGGCGTTGTTTGCTGGAATTTTCTCTATCATTGTAGGGTTTTTCCTGACAATATAGAGTGGCTTAAGGTGACTGTTGCGGTGACTTGGTGCTATATAAAAAAATGTAATTGAATTGAAGTGGTCTTACAGTGGCAGATTTTTCACATTTCAAAATATCTGTTTACCTGATATGATCTTAATTATAGATCAAGTACAAAATAAATTTGTACTTTATATGATCTGTAATTAAGAGTACATTGTAATTGCAATAACATGTTCCCTTAAATATATTTATTTCATATATGACTGTATAGTAATATATCATACATATTATAATTGTTAAAACATTAATAGAATCTATAACATTAACAGCCATAAAATTAAATATAGATCAAATGTAAAAAATATTCAAATAAAATGAAATAAAATACACAAATTATAAAAGTGTTTTTTTCTGTAATATTAAGCCTGATTATTTGCATTACAAAAGTATTTGACTTTATTATTTAATATAAAGATATTTATACACCTTAAATCTAAAGCACCTAAATTCAAAAGCACTTGTGTAAATTAAAGCTCTTAAACTGTATTTTACAGTTTTGTGATGGTAAATGTCTGTTACTGTACAGTATTTATATGGCATCCTGGCTGCAGAAATGTTAAATCTTTTTAAGATTTTTTTTCCTACTGTGTACACTTTTTGGTTATACAGTACTGAAGAGAGAGTAATGTTTAGTTCTCTTTATTTTGCCACAAATGTCTGTGTAAGAGTAGTGATTCAGACAAAAAGACAAACATAAAAATAACGTTATGAAATTCGAAAGGAAATTTTACAACTGCTGAGCATTATTGTGTTTTGCCTTCTTTCCTTTCATGCAACACCATAATTATGGAAAGTAACTGGCTGTTTCATATTTTACTTGTCAACACAAAGTGAAATGACAAATGTAATTATATAGGAAAATACATGCTCCACTCCATCTTAGGAGTGGCGGTCAGGATTTTCACCAAGAAGACTGGAGTTCATGTATGGCCATTGGTTTTAGACTGAAGTTTTGTTTCCACTCACCCTTTGTTTTTTTGGTTTATTTTTTATTGCACTTGGTACCATTTGGTGTGGTTTAGGAAAAGATTGTGATTTCTGCTTAATACATGCAAGCATAAAGTACCCACAGGTTGCTAGTTTATCACAGAGTTAACACAAAGAGAAAAAATAAACATTAACACTCACATCCACATCTTGGGCCCCTTTAGAATTATCAGTTAACCTCACAGCACGTATCTGGACTGGGGAATCAAATCATAGCACAATTAAAGTCCCCATAATATTTTATCTTTACTTTTATTCCACATAGATCGAATTTCTTCATTATAACAAAAAAGCCAGTGTTTTGGCTGGTCTGTCTTTTTATCAGTGAAACTTTGATCCTGACTAAAAATTCTCAATGAGTGTTACATGTGTTAAGATCTTCACAGATCATAAGCCTCTGGTGTTCCTGTCTAGGATATAAAATCATAACCAATGACTTATGCATTAGTCCCTGGTTATTCAAAGCTATGTCCCTATGTCCCGGACATCCATCACAAAAAAGGTTCACAGAATATTGTAGCAGCCGCTCTCTCTCATGCTGTCTAAAAGATTGCACCCAACCCTAGGTTTGGTTTTTAATGGGTGTTACATGCCAGGATAGGTGGCACAGTTGTTTTTCTGTCTCTCTTTTGTCTTCCAGGTGTAAAGCTTCCACCTACTGGCCTATTCAAACTTTATTAGCACATCCCTATTGGCTGATCTGGGCACAGGAGACCAATTGCTCACCAGGGATCATCACAAAAGGGGCAGCTCCTTGACCAGCTGGGCGGTTGTTAACGCTGTCTGAGTAGTGTTCTGTATTTTCTGTGTTTGGGTAATGTGTTTGTGGTGGGAGGCTGGATAGGTTTATTTTGTGGTACCCTATATATACACAACACATAGACACGTGTTAGAGACACTAGGTTATGCGGTTGATGTCACTTCTGTATGGGTAACATTTTTGTAGACCAGCTAGATAGGCCTTTTTGTTTTGAGTTTGTTTGACTTAGTCCTTAGAGAGGCCTTAGGCTGCTTTTATTTTATTAGTTTCTTTTATTTGGCTCAATCATTTGGTCTTCCTCCCTCACCCGCATTTTATTCAGTTGAGTGTTGTCGGAACATGTGGTAAATAAACACTGCATGTCTTTTACACCTGCCCTCGACCTTCTCTTTCATTAATTTTAGGTCGTCACGTGCTACTGTGTCCTCCCTTAGCCCACTGGGGAGGGGACATAACAACCAGTATTAAATAGAATACCAAAAATGGTACCTAGCAAACAAACTGCAATCACGTCATCATAAAAATTTATTTCTACGAGCTTCAGTTGTACTTTGTATTTTTATGTCAAGCTAACCACACTAAACTAAAACAGTATACATTTTACCCAGTAAACACAAGCATGTTAAAACTGTCGTTGTGGTCAGTACAAATACAGAAAAATTAGCACAGCTGTAAACACAATGCTAATCTTTTCAAAGACTATGTAAGAATGTGTGATATATAACACTTTTCTAGTTTTACTGACCACTTGAAGCACTTTAGACATTAAATTTTAACTCTACATTCACAGAGCATGTATGCTTTGCACTTCAAGCACTTTATCTACCTCACATCCATGGCAAAATCTCCATTAAATTTACCATGCATATGGTGTGGAAGGATGCAGAAGTACCCACACAGGCAAAGGGAGAACATGCAAACTCCATAGAGAAAGGCCCAACTGGCACTCGAACCAGGAAGCTTCTTGCTGTGAGGCCACAATGCTAACCACTCCACCATCATACTGTCCGTAAAATCAAATAGACTGCAAGGACTTTGCTCATATATACACAAGAAAAATTACTTCAAAATCTTCTTTGGAAATTGGTGTTACAGAGTGGACATAGTGGACCCAAATATAGAAAAAAAGAATCATTGTCTCCAGGTCCCCCTGATAGCCACCATCAGAGTCTTTTGGTACTCTTGGAGCCATGAAAATATATGCCACATCAAATGGGAACCTTCAACTTACTTGTGATACTAAATGGAGTTGCCAAAGTTGACCATGAATTTCTCTTCCAAAATGTAGCAGCAATCTTTCAAATAGTTGAGATGTTTTTAGTCTGGACTGAAAAGGTGAATAAAAGACAAGTATACTGACCAACGGATAGAATGAAATTGTAAACTTTGTAAATAATTTACTCTGACTTAGCTGTGTACACATTTCTAATGCAGAAATCCAGGTAAAATTTATCAGTTCAGTGCTTTTGATTAAATGTGCATACATAATATATGTTATCTATCTATTTAAAATAATAACCAAAGAGAATTTAGAGGAATAGGTAGAGATTTAAGACATATTTCTTCCTCGCTTTCTTAGAGAAAAGGGTTAAAGAAAGGTTTTGGAGTTTGTTTGTTTTTTACATATTTGGACAAACAAAAATGTAATCTTCTTTACAGCAGTCAGAATTAAAAAAGAGAACATACTCCCCACTAGCTTTCAATTCCATAAGAGATTTTAGATTACGAGCTAGTAATTACAACCTCTTTATGTAGTGGAACCCATCTTACTTAAACCTCAAATTTACATACAAGTAATAAGAAATCACCTAATCATTGGATGGCTTTTGAACAATGACTTGCAACTGGTTATGCCTGGCTTCTCCAATTCAGCCCCATAACATAACTTTAGATGCAAAGAGAAGTCAAGTTTCTCATTTCAAGATCTGCAGATAATTCTCACATCTGTTCATGTCCCCATGAATACATCTACAATCAGTAAGAGCAAATTCAAAAAAGGGTATAGTGTGTTTTTTTAATTGAAATGATAATTTCATCCTTTAAACTTTGCCTTTATCAATACTTCATTTGTAGCAGCCTTTCAGTCCACATGCCCTCTGAAATAACTCCCACAAGTTGGACTATTGTGGGGGTAACTTCTTTAATCCCAAATAGTTTTGAACAGAAGCTCAAAGGGTGTATGACCTGGTGATCACCCAAACTAGCTATCATGTAGTTTGAAGCTGTGCTTTGGCTAACTGTCCTGTAAGGCATCAAGCGCTTAGACCTGCTATGATGGAAATGGTGGCACTGACAAAAAGACGAGAGGTATCAGAGTTGATGTTGAATGTACAATATTATAAAAGAATATATCAGAGGGACAGCTTACTTCAAGGATTTTGGAGACAATGTTAGAGAAGCAAGGTTGAGGTTTGGACATGTGCAGAAAGTTGGATGAAGAAAGGCAGGGAGAAGAGGAAAACTACAGAGAAGATGTATGGATATAGTAAAGGAGGATTTTCAGCGGTCTGGTGTGACAGAAGACGAGGGTGAGATGGAGGCAGATGATCCAATGTGTTGACCCCTCAAGGGGCCAGCTGAAAGAAGAAGAAGAAGATTTTACAACTCTGCGGCTGTAATATAGTGCAGATGACGGAATAGTAATTTGACTAAGCCTCTCCTCAGCACTGTTGTTCATGTCTCTCTCCTAATGTCTGGGAATCTACGTTCAAGGCAAGTTCATATTAAGAGTGACTCTCAGGTCTGTATACTTTTGTAGCTACACTTCAGACACATGCATAACTTAAATATTATTGTCATGGTAGTGCCTTAAAACAGATTTAACACATAATTTAGAACTACAAAAAACAGCATTGAGTGACATAGACACATCTAATTTTAACAAATCTTTTATCACTGAATTGTTATCTTCCTATTGCTCCCCATCTCCCCCTTTTTTGTTGGTTTTTTATTACAACACCGACAAGGAAAAAGTTTGGTATTTTAGACAGCAGTGGGTCAGTAACCACAGTCTGACCTCCAGGACAAGATGGCATCAACAAGCAGTTCACAAGCACAGTCTACATTTATACATCTATGTTATGTACATACTTTTTCCAAAGCCACAATCTTTTCCTGGACCTAACCAAGTAGGTTTTGTTGCCTAAACCTATCCAGTACAATGTCAGTTAAAATTAAAACAATGAGTGCGTGAAAACAAACAAAAACAAAGTGCAAAACACAAATCTCCCAAATTAGATGCAAACTGCAGCTTTGCTGGCAAACTAGTGATTTGTGGCTATATTTAGAGGATTCAAACAAAAACATACTGGAGGTGGAACAATCTTTTAATGATCACAAAGAAAATAAAGATATTTCCCAAAATGCCAGACAATTCATTGTATTACGTAAACCATGTCATGCTTCTATGTTTTTTTTTCTTTCTTTTTTTTAGATTTTTGACAAAATCTTTCTTTTATCATACTGATACACTGGACCCTTTGATGCAGTCATGTGGTCTTCTCCATCTTCCAGCAGTCATACACCCTCAGTCAGGTGACCCAGTGAGGATTGATCAAACTCAAGCTGGCACTATGCCACCCACAGTGGACTACTCTTAACTGCTTCTGCTGACTAAGTTGATGGCCTTGATAGCCTCTTCACTACTGATCCAATTTAAGCTCAACACATAAAAGGTATTGCAGATGGATGAAGTCCACACTCTCTGCATCCCACCACAAGTTACATTTCCTGCCAGCTGTTGTTTTGATATTCTTTCTCTAGCTCAACATAACTGGCCCTTTCCCTTTCATCCCATCATGTTTTAATCATATGGTACTCCCAAGGAACAGCGAGTTCTAAAAGAATGATCTGCGTACAGGCTTTTATGATCAGCACTATGTAAAGTCTTACTGCTGTTACAACAGCAGTGTCTGTTAAGTCTCCCCCAGGTTAGCTTTCAGATCTCAGTTATGTCCTATTTAGAGATTAAACAAATAGTTTTTTTCACCACAGAGCAGACAATAGACACGTGTGTCATTAATCAAGCTGGTTAATGTACTGTAATTGCAATAAAAGCTTCTCAAAAAGTGTTAAATCTCACATTACAAGATACTGAGAGAGAAGATGGCGTGGTCAGCGCTGTCAATGGCACAGTTAATCAAGCAGTGATCGGAAAAATGAAGCCAGTGTGGAGGTGTCAACATCTGAAGATCCCCAAACATTTACTTAAAGCTCACAATGAGTCCCATTTTAAGATGTCCTACTTTAGAGCAAAAAGAAAAAGAAAGAAAGAAAGAAAGAAAGAAAGGTCTTTACAGCCCAACCCAAAAAATGGGTTTAGAATAGAATAGAATAATAGAATAATCCTTTAATCGTCCCACAAGGGGAAATTTGGGTATTTGGGAAATTTAGTCTTTATAGCACATTTTCCCCTTCATTACAATTGTATGGGGTGCATTTTTATTTGTTTTTATAAAGCTCACCCTTTAAAACTGTATAAAAACTTAAAGCGGGTGGGTGTTAACACATCAGCCTATAGCCACCAGCTGATGGCTAGATGACACAGCAGCTAATTTCACCAACTTTGGGAATTTTGAATTCATCTTTCTTGCAATTTTCTAACATAATCCTTACCACCTGGTTAACCACTTAACCATAAAATATCAATCACATCAACATGAACTAGAATAGTAAATACTGAAACATAATTTGTTGAGGTTCAGATCAAATCTTTCCAAAGAGTCTGTACACTTGTAGAGTCAGTCGACCATAATAATACGTATCAGAACACTGCAGTCCTAGTTCAGCTCAGATCTTCCTAAGCTGTCTGTAGAGCGGGCAGGAACAGACATTTGTAATCTGTGCTTCACATCCTGTCTTTCTACCAGATCCTTACAAACACAACTGTACCAAAAGACAATCACAGTAAGGGCCACATATGCCATTCTATCAAAAGGATCTATCCATCCAAGCAGAGCTAAATTATATAAAAGCCAATGAAGATGTGACAGGTTTCCCAACAAAGCCAGGATATAGAAACCACACATCCAGCCAATACACACACACACACACACAAAGCAAGAAGGCTATAAATGCACATAAGAGAGCTAACGCCAGCTGCAGAGAAGCATAAATCAACAAGACTGATTTCTATGGTTTTTATTGGTTTACAGTACAGATAAACAGACATACAGAGATAGAGAGGGAGATAAATAGATACAGATACTTGAACTCCTTTAACTGCGTAAGTCTAACAAGTTAGTGCGCATTGGCTTCTTTTGCAATTTCAACACAAAATGTATGAAAAAGGAAGGGATTGCTTAGGGTTGGGGTTTTTGATGAAGCCATTAAAATTATTTGTAGTTATTATTTTTAATTTAGCTTATATCCAAAATGTTTTTAGTTTATTCTCTATATTCAGTGTAAATTCTGACATACAAAAAAACCCCAAGAATACCTAAAGAAACAAATTGGATAAAGTTCATAACCATATTTATTGGAAATCAAATTTGAATCAAATGTTTAAGATGTTTGGGAGAGAAAACGGTTACTTAAAAACACATACTTGTGAGATACATACACAGTTCTTAATATTTTATATTTTACACCTGGACACTTTGCACTTAAGTACAGAAGCTAAGCATGTCTTTATCTGTATATCTTTATTCCTACTGCAGAAATTAGGTAGCTGAGTGATGGCTCTGCACCTGGAAAAGTCTTTTACCAGCATTAAATGTTTCACTGATAACATGGAATATGTCTTATAGTTTGTGTCTCCATTTAAAATTAAGTGCAACAAAATTTATTACATTTTTGTCAACATTATGAGTATTTATAGATACTTCATGAGCCGTAGTGTTTCACAGTTTTTTCATCACATCGTAACTTAAAACTAAAGCTCTATTTTCTTTTTTTTACTAGACCTTTAACAGTCAGTAAAGTGTTTTTTTTAATCTTGTTTAACAGTCACTTACTGTCAGTTATTGTATAAAAAACTCAGGCTATAAATTTAGGAATGAAATTTACTTTCAATCCCTTGTTTTAACTTTTGGTGGGAGGTTTTCTGTTTATTTATGAGAGGATTTGGCACAGATCCTTGAAGTCATCAAAAACTGTAGAAGCTGTGAATCAAAATCACTTTTTGCCACTGCTTTACCTCTTAAGAGCAACCACTAACGGACATTTGACATGGTCTTTAATTCTCTTCATCTAAGCAGTTTTTTCTTGACTTCAGTGAGTTTTCCATGTGTGCATGAGCACACACCCCTGTCTGGTGCCTTAATGTGTCCCTGTGAATAATTACACAAGTATATGCATATATCATTGTCATAAAATTCTTGCAGAAGGACAACAGTATTATTTTTAACCAGACCACAAAAGCCTTGGCTTTTTAGTAAAGAAAGGTGAAGTATAGCATGGCTTTTTGGACATATTTGGTCATGTAGGTGGAGTTCAAACTCCATGACAGAAAAGGATGTAGTATTTCTTTGCCACTTCTGACCAAATGGAGGAAATATGCCTCTGCACAACATGTCTCCTCCAAAACCTTTCCTGCCATGATCTTCAATGATTTTTCCATGGATATTATTCACAAATGTTTCCCGTCTTTCAGTTAGACATCTAAATCTCCAATTTCATGACGGTAAATGCAGATAGTACGTAATTAGACTTCATATGTTTCCAGTTACGTATGCTGATTTCACTCTCTTTCACTACTGCTTTCCAACACTTTCCAACCATGACGACTAACCACTGCAGAGCAACATGGAAGCGATTAGGTGGTCTCTAATTAAATAGCCAAAACGCTTCTGTCACTATTCATTTTCTTGCAATAGACTGCATGGGTTACATGTCAATGCATAAATTTTGCCAACTGTCACTCCCAAGTTCCCACCTAATGTGTAAGTTAGTCCTTAATTTCCCACGTGCATACACATAATTTAGAGCTACAGTCTGAAAATGTCTTGACTGTTCTGTCTCTTCAGTTGGATTAACCTGATACAAAACTTCAAGCTAATATTTATCTCTCAGTAGCTGTTACAGTTTTGTGTGTGTGTTGGAGATTCTGCTTGTCTTAATCATTTTTCCTTATGTCAGGCTTTGCTTAGGTACTGACATCTGGGCATTTATAGTGCTGGCAAGAAATTGCTGCTGGCTGCAGTTTAGCATACTTCAAGCCATACCTTAGAGGGCTAGGCAGGGGTTTGTTCAAATGAGCAGATATTCCAGCTCTAATTTAAGTGAAATCCTGAGACAAGGCAAAAGTTTCCCAGTTTGGATTGGCAGAGGTAGCAACAATATACTCATACACAGACCTATTTAAGCTTATACTAACACAAATGTCCAGGAATTGGTGATCATAAGATTGTTTTGTAACCCATTTGAAATATAATGAATTGAAATATACCATAAAATGTACATAACATGTTAGTAAAATACCAAAAAATAAAAATGCGTTGTTTTGACATGGTGAAGAAGACCATGATTGTAACAAAGGTGTAGTTCATGTTGTGAAAAGTCACACACAGAATTTTTACTGTTATTCTTAACTGTGGCTTCAATCACTGAACCATATCTACTAGGGTATTTTATAAAAATAAATATAGGCATGGTAAGGCATAGCATTTAACAGCAAACATGTCTTGGTCAAAACATGTAAACAGTAATGGAAATCTAAGTGAATTATTTTTCTGTGTTTTGATGAGATAAGCAGGAAGCAATTGAGACAAAGAAGGAGGGAAGCGTGAGATCATCTTTAGTTCTAGTTTACCTTGAAAAGTCTCATTTATGCACTCTACACAAAAAAGACTAAGCAATGTAACAGAATAAACAATATGGACCTACAATTACAGTATACTGTTCAGCTTTTTATGCAGCAGCAATCAATAGATAACTAACATTAATTAAATATAGTGTTTGAAATAAACCCTAAAAGCTACCTCACGAGGAACATTTTCTCCTTGCATTTAATCAGCAGCATTGACAGAGAGACTGCTGTGATTATGAAATCCACAGCAGTAACCAAACCTGTCAGAGAATGCAGCAGTAGAGGCACAGCATACAGGTCTAATTTATATGTATACTCCTACAGCATTATGATTTCTATCAAATAAAGATAACATAATCAAATGAAATTCATTATAGGAATTCAATTTTGAGACTTTGGTTGATTATTAAGTTGTCTTTGGCTCTAAGAAACAAAAGACCTAAGGGTCAGCAATAAATCAATGCAGACCTTGTTTCCCCTAGGCTATTGAGCCACTTGGGGTGTAAAACACTCAAAGGCAATGAGCACTTGAAAGTCTGGAGCTACGGACACATTCTGCCCATCAATTATCCTGTCTGCGTGCCTTCTAAACACTGCATACCAGATATGTTTGGGCCTCTTCTGCCAGTTATGGAGACACAGATGCTAATGACACCATATTTTCTGAACTGCATAGACAGAGGGCCTCTGGCCATCACTTCTAAAACACATGCCACACAGCCTGCACCACCCACACCACACAGACATGTTATTGATGACCACTGACAGCTCTCCTCTTCACTCGACTCAGGGTGGCTGCCGTAGGCAACAAAGCAGTAAATACAACTTGTCAAGGTAACATAACTTACTGATAACTGCTTATCGCTTACTTACACTTGTTAGTGAGGATGAAAACCATATTAAGATTCATTCATTTTACTGATGCAATTTCTCTTGTACTGGTAGCCTTGCACTGTTTAAAACTTTGTGCTTCTTTTTTTAGGGCGCTGACCAGTAAGGCGCTGACTGACAAGCACCTGTCACATGGATTGATGTGCCCAGCTGGTGAGCAAGAGGCGGGATAAGAGAGAGCAGAAGGAGCATTGCACACGAAGTCTCATTGTCAAGATAAGAGGGATGTGGCTGAGACTTGAGCAGAAGGTTTGAAGGTGATAGAAAGATGAGGTAAGATAGACAGTGGAAGCGAGGGCGGATTGGAGAAGGGATGAAGGAAAAGGTGACAGGAAGTGATAGTACCTTAGATATCTTCAAGGTGACTCAGCATGACAGATCATTCCTAAGGGTTTACTACTGCAAAGAGAGATAGACAGAGACAGAGATAAAGAAAGAAAGAGAGGGAGAGGGAGAGAAGGAGAGAGAGAATTTCAAGGTGCAAGAGCTCTTTGCAGATGTCCAAATACATAGTAAATCACTCCGAGGACCTGAGGGTACTCAAATGCTTTTTGACTGAATATGTCTCCCAGCCCAGCGGCTCCAGAATGACTAAAACATTAACAGAAGTCTTCATGGTAGCGGCAGTAGCTCACCCATCCCCCACTTCCAAACTGCACAATCCCAGGACTGTGCAAACATAAAGCCTAACCAAAATGGCCTCCGTTCAGACGTTGTCCAAATGCATGTTTTGTTTGAAACCAGGGGAATACTCGACCTGGAAGACAAGCTTGTACACAAACTATCTATTTAGCTGTGTGTCCCCATTCCCATGAGTCATACCCCTGGCATTTGAGTAGAGAGGTCTGTGTGTTGAGTTACAGGTGTTCTTTTTAACACGGCTACTCAAAAAAGAAAAAAAAGAAGAAGAAGAAAAAAAGGTTTATGGCTTTTTTTCTATGGAGGCCTAAGGAAACAGCAGCGACATTGGGCTTAAAAACCAAGTTTAGACCAAGGATGTAATCACATTTATAGCACAATGACAAATAAGCCTAAACAGGCTACTATGTAATGGTGCATATAAAAATCTTTAAGCAAGAACAGCGAACACTTCCTTACATTTCATAAACCTAACAGCAGAAATGCTGATAAGGAGACAAATTAATTCTGAATGAAAACAAATAGCAATATTTTACTTTAATATGTTCTATAGTAAACATACAAAGAGGAATTACAATACATATAAATAATAAGAAAAAATGAAAAGTACTTCCAAACTAAATCATAAGTGGTCTGGAATCATTACTTGATTTTACTTTTTGGTTAAAAATAAAGGGAAAACACTGAATGCTCAAGAAGAGGTTTAGTGCAAAACCATTATTCAGAAATGCAGTAACATTAATGTATCTATTCTTACTGCCCATAAATGGCAGAGTAGGAAAATGAGTGGTAGTGAAATGAATAAAATTCTTTCAACAGTTTTATTGGTACAAAATTACAGCTCTCCAACTTAACTTCATTGAACTGTAGCTGGCAAGCTTACTTATGAGAATGAATAAATGTTCTTGTTATATATGCTGTTTAAACTTGTTGAACATTTTAACATAAATTTGTTGTAATGCACATGTAATATCATCACTACACCACTGCATCACCACATTGTGTCCTCTGACCTTCAAACAGAGAAAATGACAGATATAATTAATTCTAATAAAAAGAACATGAATAGGTAATAGAAAACCACAGAGTTTCTATAATTAAAAAGGCTTTACAAAATTCAAGTCAAATACATATAACAGCAATTATATGAAGAAGTTTGCATATTTATTTAAATACCTTCAGACTTAGAAACAGAAACAGCAATATTACCACAAAAGAGGGAGTGAAGCTCTGCAAAGGCAGGGCTGCATGTGGCTCTCTGCTGCCTTGATGTGTGTGCTTGCCTGCCCCCTGGCAGATACAGCTGTCACTGCAGTAACATGTCAGCAGGAAGAAAAACCACTCCCTAAAACAGTGTATTCCACAAAAAGGTACTGTGCTCTCCCACACACACCCGGCCATTAATGCCATCAACATTATTTGGGGGACCATGTCAGGACTAATCATCTAAGGATTCACGAGTGATACAAAAGAAACATACCATCTGAAACTTGCAGAAGTTCTTCTTTAAATATAGCAGTGAGAGGAATGGGACTGAATAAAAAACATATGACGCATAATGGAATTCAGAGCACTGCAAAAATGGAAAATCTTAAGTGGAGACCAGATCTTGTCAGCTTGCGTTTCACAAGTTTTACATTAGGACTCTCTCTAGCCTAGATAAGCGTAAATTAAACCAATAACACATTCCTAGTCTCTGACTTTGTGTATTCATACATGGAAGTAATCTACTGCCGTCCAGCTGAGATTAGAGTCTTTTGTGTTCAAAGTGGGATGTCTGGAAATTGTCAAAACCTATAACTGCTAGTGCTGATGCAAAAACTACACATGAACAGAAAAAAGTTCAAATCTGTCCTGGGGATCGGTGTTTTAGCGATACATGGAAAAAGGCAGGCTCACAGCTTTAGCAGCAACACCATGAGATATCTGAATGCACAAAGTAAAAAAAAAAAAAAAAAAAAAAAAAAAAAAAAAACAAAAAAAAAAAAAAAAAAAAAAAAGAAGCCAGAAAGAGAATTTTGCTGAATCATTAAAATGCAGCTCAGCTGCAATACAGCAAGTGTGCAAGCCATAAATAAACACATTTGGAAAGGAAACACATTCACTAATGTTCAGCTAAGTCCAGGAAATGAACAGACAAACTACAAAAGGCTAGCCTACATTATTACACCTGTCATCTATACCAATTGTGAATGCATGCATGTGATATGAGGTACTTATAGTGCTGGGAGCCAAAACTAAGCAATAGACTGCTGCTGTGTAGCAGCAAAAGTCAGCTCCAGATAAGTTTTACATGATAACAGTTTCAAAAATGACAGGAAAAAGTGTCCTGATACAGCATACATAAATTCATGCTAGTGCATGCTTTTTCCCTTTCAAATTAAAATGCTACAAGACAGTCGGAGAGACTGATTAAAAAGTACAAGGAGGTTTTTCCTAACATTTTTTTAAAATATGTGCATAACAATTATTTGGGTTGAAAAGTCAGGTTGATTGCTTGTCTGCTGAAGTGAACTGACAGTGTGAGAGCGCAGTCAAAGCTTCCACTGAATTTTTTGCAACACAAGACACAGTGGAAATTTGATTTTAATTTAACATAAATATTTGCCCTTGTGGTTAAAAAAGAACCAAAGTGTGCTGCAAAGAGGTCTGAGATGGATTGAGGTGGACACATTTATTTTACTCCAGTCACCATGCTAGACTCTGGGGCTGAACAACGGTGCAGTGATAATAAGAATAAATCTTGTCTCATTAATGACAGTGG
>VUQG01045586.1:14954-39954 GCA_015106755.1 Etia nguti
AAAGAAGGGGTAAAAAAAAAAAAAAAAAAAAAAAAAAAAAAAAAAAGAAAAAAAAAAAAAAAAAACAAAACAAAAAAAAAAAAAATACAAAAAAAAAAAAAAAAAAAAAAAAAAAAAGCCAATAAAATGCCTAGCTAATACAAGGCAAAGCCTGAGACACACAAGATACAAGACAGCACTGCTTACAAAGTTAGTTGTTTTCAAATCACACTCACAGCATGGACAGTATTTCTATGTGACAGCCTTTTAAACAAAGTCTGCATGTTCACGGGTACACTAGCTGTAATGCAGTAAGGTTAGACGTGTTGTTAAACTACCCTCTGTCACAAACAGATGCTGTGTGACTAAACTGCAGAATAGCCCACGTAAAGAGATGATGTGGAAGTGGGTACTGCATTACAGTACCTCAGCCTAACTAAAGGTGGCAGCACAGCACCTGACACAAGAGTTGGATAACTGCTCACCATCAGTGGCATCTTTAATGTCTGAGCATAAACCACCAGAACCACAAAGATCCACCCTGTAGATGATCAGCGACTTTGGTGAAGAAGTCTTCTCTGAAAATATTAAAAACTTTGACACACTCATCCAGACAACAACAATAAGATCTTTATACATAATATGTAGAGTCTGTACAGTAGTTCTTCCTCATAATTAATACTATGTGAAAAATAAAATTACAACTTCCACTTCTTAGGTAGTGGTTCATGCACAGCAACACCTTCCCATGATAAATGGTCACAGGGCAGGACATACTGAAGGGGCCACTGCAGATGAACATGCTTCACTGCATTCATTTCACAATGCTTAAAGTCAGCTCAGTACAGAATGACATCACTCATCCAAGACCACTGGAGCAGAACCAAAGCCTGTAGGGCTATTCAAATTAATTAACAAATGACCTTAGATTACAAGAGGAGTCACAGATCACACAATGGAGGCATTTATCAATTCAATAGGCATGGATACTCTCACAGGATGCCTTTATATTATTTCTACGCACTAAAGGCACGTGCTCCTTCATACTAGTGCAAATAAGACACATTCTGTAATATATATATAGTTTAAATAAAGAAGCTATAGGATATTGCATAATTTGCTTTTGGATTGCTACCATTTCAATAAAGACCTGGCTTGTAGTAGAATGCCTCAGCATATAAAAGAATCACTGGTTGTTTTTCTATCTGGAAAAAATCCCCAATAAAGCAGCAACCAGGAATCCCGTCACAGTGCTGTCTGATAAAATGTGAAATAAGCTGCAGACAAGATGGCATTTTCTTTTATTTCAAGAACAGACTATATCGGAACCATCTCATAGAGACAGGTTAATTTCGAGGTTTACTAATACAGTCCCATGGACAGGAGATAAATCCCTGCTAGGCAACAAAAAGCAGATCAATAAAGAAAGCATGTAAACAAACCACAGTGTAAATGAAGCTGAGACAGATAGAGAATGGGGAAGTGAGAGTAACCAACACTGCTTCGAATAAAGAACATCACCAGGGACTGAAAGAAGAATAAAGGGCGGAAAGCCAGGGGGACCGTCAGGGTGGGAGTGCAAATGAGGAGAAGAAGATGCACAGCCTTGAAGTACAGAAAGAAACAGAGAAAGAGGCAGAGCACGAGTGTGGAGATGGGGGAAGTGAGAAATTGAGGGAGAGAAAAAACGGTAGTGTAGAAGTGATTTATGGTAGTTGTATAATTTTCTACAACGCTGCCCCCACACCAAAGCACCCCCTCCCCCCCTTGCTACAGCTCTTCTTGCCTCCTCCATATCCCACCCTCCCACTAGGGTGTGCTCCTCCTCACTGTCACAGCAAGGAACAGTCCCTGACCACACCAGCCAGTGATTAAGATTCTGCAGTGATGCGACTGCAGCACTTCGCAAATGGAAGACTGGACATAATTTCCCTAAAATGCTGTTTTTTATCACCTATTTCCCCTTCATCAGCTTGCCGCACACGATTGATAGCTGATGGCACCTCTGACAACTTAACGTTTTTATGGCTAGATTTATGGGCTATCTGCTCCTCTCCTTTTACAGCTCAAACTCTGTAAAAATGCTTATTTCTCAGATAAGGAGAGGGAGGGTGTGTGTCTATGTGTATGGAATGGTATCACACCCAGCTAAATGTATGTATGAGAGAGAAGGGCCCCTCTCACTGCATTGCAGTCAAGATCTGTGCTAGGCTTCCAGCACTTTATGGCTACTCTGAGACTGAAATTACCTCTGCATAGCACCATGGATTAAATAATATGTCTCGCTTCTTAGACACAACTAGAACTCTGATCACCTCATTAGCAGCAAACATTTGCTCTCATCCTCCTTCAAGGAAATAATAAACACTTGAGTGCAAATAGAAACTCTTCTTGAGTCCAACGATATGCATATTCATACACAGACAATTTGCCCACAGATACAGGCCTATAATCATTTCATTTATTGTTTTAACAGGAGGCAAAATTGACAGTATTGCAAAAGATTAACAATAACAAACACAGACACTCTGTAACATGTTAATCCTCTCTACCTTTACATAAAGAGATAGAATGTCTGCATCAAAATACCTGCTGCATATGTTTAAAAAAATGAGTGTAAAATCCCATTACTAAGGTCAGGTTGCAACAGGATTAAGTTAGGTTAACTTTGAACAGTAGGAGAACAAACCCTTGTTGAGTACTTGTGTGAATGTATTCACACATGCAGAAGAATTGTAAGGGTCTTAAGTGTACTAGGGGTGGGAGGAGGAGGGGTGGCTGCTGGACTTACTGGGCTGCAGTGGACGGGTGGCCGCTGCAGGTTCTCCACCCTCCCTGGATTTACAGCCAGTAAGGGCTCCCAGTTAGCCTTCTCCTCTCCTCACTGATGAGCCTGGCAGATCCCAGACAGACGCCCCAGGGGACTGGATGGTGACAAGCAATGGGGGAGGGAAGCACACAGGGCGATCTGGAGGGAAGGATAGAGAGAGAAAGGAAGAGAGAGAGAGAGAGAGAACCAGTTTGATGAGATCAGTGATTCATAGACACCCAGGAGGACATACCCTGGAATGGGGTAATACCACACATGTTTTAACTGGGCTGGCCCATAATTCATTAGGGTTACCAAGGCTACAAGGAGCACCTTAGGAGATAGGCCTCAGAAATAATCTCTGGATGTTGCTGGATGCAGCCCATATAGAGTGAAGATTAACATTCACAGCTCACCCTCACTGGAGAGTACCAATCGTGTTGATTTCTGCATATTTCCACATCAAGTCACAGGTTGCTCTGTAGCTAAGGGTGTTGGTGGAATTTTTATGACATGAAATATGCAACTGGAAAAAGCACAGTTTTAGTGAGCTTAAATTCCACCATCTTCCCATGCTATAATTCCAGTATGGCCCTAACCTCTTCCAGAAAAAAAGAAATATGCAAGTTTGCAAATACCACTGTGCTTTGTCCTTCATTAACAGCACAAAGCACAGTGCTCAAAACAAGGAAGCACTTGGTTAACCTTTGATTTTAGTGTGATTTTGAGTGTATGTCAGTTAAGATTTTCACCATGAATATTTCATTCAGATGTCCAATTTAAGTGTTCCTTTAATTTTATGAGCAGTACAATAATAACTGTACACTAGGAGTAGCAAGCTGGACCTCCACAGCAAAACGAAAACAATAACCTCGCACACTATAATATCTGTTTATGAAGGTCTTCTAAGAAAGCTGCCACTTTTATATAGACCCTATGCAGCCTATGTCTTCATCATCACATTTCATCTAAAATACTAAATTATTTGCTCGTATCTCGGCACAGAGTTAACTCTGGTTAACAAACAAATGAATCCTGAATATGGAAATACTGCAAACAATATAAAACAATATGCTGTAAAAAAAAATTTAATTGGACCTCCAGAGAATTTACAGGATTTGCTTAACACCTTACTATTATTTTTTAAAATAATCAATATTTTGGAAATCTAAAAAAAAATGCAATTGTTGTAGTCTTTTATTGCCCTTTCTCTGCTGTATCCATTTTATTCTTGCTAAAAAAAAAAATCCTCATTCTTAAACTATTTACACAAAGGTTATTTAGAGATGTATAGATAAATAAAAGTTTGTAACACATTATAGTGAATCTGTATATGTACCAAAAGTAAACATTACAATTCCTCACATGAGTATGAGTGCAAGACACTGATCTCTGCCAATAGCCACTGAAACCATTGTTTTTAGTGTAGCTCAAAACAGTCTTGAGTCCTCACTAAAAAGCTTAAATGCTTTAACTAGTACCTGTAATTGCTATCACTCCCTCTGTTTTGAGTTTTATAAGGTTTCAGTGAACAGGTAAGGTTGGAGTGACCAATCATGTTTAAATTCAAGCCATTTCTGTATCTAAATTAGTCTGGTTCCTCATTTCCAGGGGATGGTGGTCCTGAACAAGTCATTATGCTTTTACTCAGCACCTGGGAGGTCCTGTGTGACTGTATTGCATTGTGGTTTATGATAACCTAATTTCCTATCATGGCCCAAGCCTATTGACATCATACTATAAATTCTGCACTAATATTAAGACAAATGCTGGACTACCAGGTAAAAAACTATGACCTCAGCGCAGTAAAAACTCTTTATCATTTAAAAAAAAAATTAATAGAGGCCTATTAATCACATAATGCAAAACATTGGTCTCTTCTAAAAGGCCACAAACTGTGTTATTCATTGAAAAATGGTCTCTTTCTGATTAAGCAATCATAATGCAAGCGCTGGATGCCCAGATTTCATAAATCACTTCAAACATATGCGGCATTTGATTAGACCCCATTAGCAATGAGCAACAGTATGTGTATGACGTGCATATGGGGAGGCACATGCATATGTCTCTTCTCACATTTTCCATGGTCTGCTCTTTAGGATGTTCCTCATTAGTGTGAATATTAATGCAACCAGAAAGAGGGGAAGAGGCAAAGAAAAATGTAAAAGGAATTTGGAAGAGCTTTTTAAAGGGGCCATTTCATCAGAATCGTTATTTTTTTGCGGTTCTCTGAAGGCTCGTAACTGGCGATCTATGAAGAGAGACGTGCCGCAGTGGGGCTTAATTTAAAACCAGAAAGGTCACTGCACCAGGAAAGGTCCTCAGCTCAGCCAAAAATATAAAATGAAGAGGAGAAAAAGAAAGCAGTGGGGGAGGAGGAGTGGGCCAAGAAAAAGAGCAAAATGAAAGGAGATTAGAGAATGCCGACAGGGTGGGGGGAACCCAAGCAGGAGGAAACACGTTCAAATAATTTGGAAAGAGTGTTATGGAAGGAAGGACAAAAACTCAAAAGTACAGAGGAAGGAGAAAACAGAGAGGATAATGAACTGAGTTGCAATTGAACTGGAACAAGTTTTTGTTTACTTTAATGGTGTTTTTGCAAGTGATTTGTTATAATTGTGCACAATTTGAGGGAAAAGTACTGCATCAACACACAGTGAAGGACTGCCAATCTGTCCAACAATCTGTGTTGGCAGAAACAACCCTCCCCAAGCCTTTGCTGAATTAGGCTCTCCATGCTTTGGACTTGACCAGAGTACTAATGGTCAGATGGGAAATTAGCTTTTTTGCCATATGCAACTCAGCAAAAAAATAGGTGCAACTCTGAAAACCGTATCTCCAGTTCAGTCTGTCTACATGAGATGTTGTATCTTGATCTGGCCAAGAGATGCATGTCATGTGTTGGACTCTGCCTTGTTAACAATAATAAACCACTAAAGTGTCCCTCCCCCCAACACACAGGGCATTCCACAAACTAAGATTCTGGTCTTCAATCACTTCTTTATCTATCAGCTCACTTTAATTGTCCACTGGGTTTTTGACTGCACCACATTACATAAAAGCACAGTGGGGCCTCATGGCAGTAGCACGACAGCCTATGATGTAAAGCCCCGCGGTTTGCACAGATAAGACGAGTTCAATTTTAATGTTGCTAGCACACCGAGACGCACCAGGCTCACTTGTAAAACAGAATGCCCCCTTCGCTTGTAAACGCAGCAGCCCAAGAGAAGGAAAGAGATGGGGGTTGGGAACGCTGAGGTGGGGCTGAATTAAAACGACGAGAGGTATTCCACTTGTCCAACTCCAGCAATCCATCCAATGGATCAATTTTTTTTCTCTCTCAAATTCCCAGTCCACTCACCATCTCTTTTAAAAACTAATACCCAATTCCAATCACAGCTGCAGTAAAGCATATCTTGTAAAAGGTCATAGTGTGACCTCTGAGTTCTCTAAATTGGATGCTGGTTGGCCCACTTTTCTTTGAAATACCGCACAGTCTAATATAAAAGTGCCCTGTGCACATTCACATTACCAGTGGGACCTGCATCCAGCACATCAGTAGGTGTTCACATTGATGTGAAGTGTCACAGCACAGAGAATTTTACAAGATATTGGATGTTTTTGTTGAGGGAAACGGGAACCAGAACCCAAACATAAACTACAACATGGGGGCCCAGGAATTACTCTGGGATAGGTGTATCTGCGTGTGCATGTGTGCTTGCCATAGGCAACATACCGACATATAGTGGAGCATCTCTCTGCAGCCAGCCAAGGGAACTGATCAGATGGACGATCAAACACTAATCATTCCCTCACGGCCCATACCGAGTAAAGCTGTCATTAATTTTGCGGAATTACATCAAATCTGAGACATTCTTTATGTGGCCCACGGCCTGCAGACAGTTATACGACAGGGACTGCTGCGCTAAGCAGATGGGGCAGCTTGGCCGTGCATACTAAATACCACCGTCCCCCATTTCTCTATCTCCACCCTCCCAACATTCTACCCTCCTTCTAGGCACTCTGCTTCTGCTCTTCCTTCTTTGTTTTCTACCTTGTAATGCCTTTCTTTGACTATATCTTAAAAGAAGCAAACATC
Source organism: Etia nguti (assembly GCA_015106755.1). Lineage (NCBI taxonomy): Eukaryota > Metazoa > Chordata > Actinopteri > Cichliformes > Cichlidae > Etia > Etia nguti. The sequence goes on from VUQG01045586.1 coordinate 21,842, forward strand.
ACTACAAAGCACAGTAACTACCATTATTAAACTCAAAACTGCCCGTATAGTTTTAAATAATACCCAGCCAGAAAAAAAAATGCCGCCAACTTATATTCTCAGTTTTATTCCCACGCAAGACACGCTACCCATTAACTTAGTATGATGAGAAAATAAATTGTTTACTGACATAAATCTTTAATGTTTGTCTCTTGGATCTTGACAACTCTAACAATTTGCTTGGCTATACACAACAGAAGGTCATAATCCCATTTGAGGTTTCCTTGGCAACTGATTACTGCTGAAGGCTAGTTGCAATTTATGACTAGTGACACATACCTGCCATTCCCTTTGAATGAGACATGTGGTAAGCTATATTCAGACAAACCACCTCAGGTAATAAAACTGCAGTAGCACTCAGGGGCTATACCATTTTCTAGCATTGAGAGAAATTCCAAGCCAAGCTGCTAGAAATCAGCAGATGACAGGGATTAAATTTGTGTGGAGTACTTCCACAACAGATAAATAAACAACATGGTAAAAGTTTTGTGCCAGAACACTATTTTTTCCCCCAACCTAATGCCTCAAAGTGTGAATGTTAGCCTATCTCCTCCCAAAAAACAAAAAAAGAGCTGTAAATTTACACGGTCAGCATAACTGCATGTGTGCGCAAGTTTGCAGGGTAGAGGTAGGATGTTATGATAGGCAGAGGAGCCATAACAGCAGGCAGCCAGGTCAAGATCAAGCAGTTTCATGGACAATCCACTTTAAGTCTAGTCTCTATTATGGTGAAGCCTTCACATTCCTACTGCACAACCGTCTTCTAACTTTACACAACAATGACGCTTCAAAGTCAAGGCTATGTGAAATCTGACACAACACTATCATATAAAAAAATAAAATTAAAATAATAATAATAATAATAAAATAAGGTGGCACAAAGCCAGTAGAAATAAGCATATAGGATTAATTCATAAAAAAATACTAATACTAGTATTTTTGATATATCTGATTTTTCAAAGTGGTCCAGGGAACTCACAATTAAAAAAAAAAAAAATGACAGAAGCAAGACATCCACACTGAATTATGTTGATAAATTCAAAAGAAGAAATCTTTTTTTTAATAATACCTAAGCCTAAACACACATGTAAACAGTGGCTACTGAATAAGCCAGTCATCACAGTAGAACCTATTTAATTATCCCACTGTGAGAGGGAGCCACTATTTCCATCACCACTTTGCTCACACAGGCTCAGCACACTATTAATCCACTTAAACACAATTTATAGGGTCTCAGCATTGACTGTCCGTCGGCATAAAATTACATGAAGCATCCTTATAGTGTCGTCAACAGACTAAATTAGCCAAACTGGACTTACTAATTGAGGAGGAGTAAAGTATTGTGTGACTGGAGTGTCTCATCAATGAGCAGAGATAAATAGGCTGGCTATGGGCAATGAGGTAACATCAATAACTATAATAATACAGGCTGAGCATTATTTAACTTGTGGTTGTGGAGGACTAATAACCTTTAATAGAGAATGCTAACTTTTCATTTCCATTTCTGTTAAATAGGTTTTTGCTATTGATGGCTTTTTGCAGTTAAAGACTTATTCACCATTTTTAACTCTAATTTAAATTTAAATCATTTAATATAATCAGTTCAACTAAAACCAGTATTTTAATGGGGGTTTTTTTTAATTAAAAATCTCAAAATAAGACATTGTGAACCCAGATAGACAATTTAACATATCAGTTTAACCTTGTCTAATACTACTACTGTAGCCTTGAGACCCATCTGTGCAGCCATATATTTTGCATTTCTCCTTGTCTACCTCTGCAAAATCAAAACTATGAATTAAGGCAAAGCTAGGCTTTGTTTTTAAAATTTGCAGCATAGTGAGACAGTGTATCCCCCTTTATCTTGTATCTAATAGTGAAAGGACAAAAAGGCTGTGGTATATTTTCAATGTGGGCTTGAAAGCCCGCACTGTGTGTTTAGACTTGCATGTGTAAATTTGGTTTTCAAGATGGTATACTGCCATCTGCTGCCCGGCACTGTAACCTCGTCGTGCGCTCCAATTTGTCCTCATGTTTGAAGACGTTGTGGGATCTCAGGCTTATCCTACAGAAATTGCCAAATTGGGGCGCTTCCAAAATACAGGATCACTGGATTATTTTGGAAAATGTTTTTTGGCTAAAATCCGAATCCCCCTCCATCAAATCTGGAACATGTGCTGACGTCAGAGGATCTGCTGTGGTTCCTGATTTTCCTCATCAAAGTTATACGGATAATACATGAAGTGGAAAAAGCTCCCGCGGGACACTGATTTAAACTAAAACAAATAGGCAAAAACTATACAACCTGTAATACTTTATCATCAAATTAAATATCCGTCATAGTGCGAGGTCTACCAACTGCATGGAAAATAATGCGCAGATTGTTTATAGCGCAACAGAGCAAATATTTATGAGCTCGAACAATCACTGCAAATAAAAACATCTGTTTTCATTATTACATCCGCTACTGGGTGTCTTCCTCTCATCGCAAATAACACACACTCTTTCCATTGGTGAATGAGCAGGACAGCCGCGGTTTGGCAGATATCCGATGCGAAAAACAACGGTGGCCGATGAGACGCGTCAGATTACATTCAGCGGATCTGTTAGTCTACTGTGAGCCTGGGGGTTGTAGTTTAAAAAGGGGTATCTCGGCGTAGTTTCATCTACATAGTGAACAACAGCTCCCATAATTCCGCGGTGAAGAAGAAGCTGTCGTGCTTGTGTTTTGCTTTGGGGTTTTTTTGTTATTATTTCGCGTTGTTGGTCCAGCTGAGCCCCGTGAGGAAAGCGAGTCTGCATCGGCCGTGTTATTTCGTGGGTTTCTTGAGGACTGTCAGTCCGGTACCTCGCACATAGAGGTCTCCTTTAGACCGTCTGCAGAGGGCTGAGGACCGTAAAGGTAACAAAGACATCAGAAACGCGTCGAGATAATGTGCGCAGATCTCTTTTGGTAGTTAACAAAGCCTTGCATTGTCTTTCATTATTTGCATTCCCATCAAATGAACAAATATAACTAACGTGCACGGATTCAGGTCTGTCCGTAGTGGCTGTGATTGTGTGTTAGTCATCTTAAAGCTTTCATCGACGGGCATGACATGCTGTTTTCTTGACATGTGCTACTGTTGGGCCTTAAGCCTCCTGCCATGTAAAACGAGTCCACGGAAAAGCTATTTTGATCACTGGTGCATTGTTTTACGCACTGTCTGTATTTTGTCTTGCCCGCATTTACATGAGAAACTATTCCTCCCTTATGTAGGTTTGGGGTGTTTTACAAAAAATAGAAAGCTTGTGTCATCTGTGATTACTAACTGTACCACAGGGGATAAATGTCAAGTACAGAGGAGTCAAAGTTAATCCAAGTTTAAAGCACATGCTCGCTGTAAATCCTCATTGGGTTTACAATGCACTTGCTTTGTTTTTGTTCCTTTTGAAAATCTCATCATACTTGTCTCTACTGCTCTATTAAAATGTATATTTACCATGTGTTTCGCCTTGTTTGTGTAACAGTGATAGAGGTACCATTACATCATAAATGTTGCCTATACCATAGCTATTACCCCACACATAATGACACATAAATAATGCTTTCTGTAGGCAAGCAGTGTGGTTAACTGCAGGGATACCACAAATTCGTGGGAAGTAACCACTAGTGGAATCTGAGTCCACACACTGCATGCCTACACGTGACACTGTATAATAGCAAATGATTTTGAAGATGACTGAAATAGCCCCCGGTGACAACATGTGTAACGTGTCGTGTTGCCTTAAGACCATGCTGTCACCGAGGTTTAGTTCTGCATCGGTGCTGTTTCCTTAAGTGTGCACTCAGTCAAGATCTTGCACTGAACAAAAATATTCACACACTTGGGGCCTCTTGTTTGTTCAGTGGTGACCACCTCTTACCTATATTCCACAAATAGCAGTGTAATGCAATGTGTAATGTAACTGTGCATGTTGGTTTCTAGGTTGATTTGGGGTTTGTTTCTTTCCTTCTTTCTTTCTTTTAGGTGCAATAGAGCATTTGTTTTGTGTTGCCATGGATAAGGCTTGGCAGGTGGAGTTTAGAAACGTGGGCCGCAGCTACTTTCCTGAGAGCAGAGTCGACTGCCACTACACGCTGAGCTCACGGCACATATGGGCCAGTAATGATTGGATAGGGCTCTTCAAGGTATTGCTATTCTGATGAATTTCTCGAAAAACAACTAAATAAATAATATCCAACTGGAAGTTAACACTGTGCACACATTTTCTTCTTCAGGAGGGATGGACATCAGTAAAGGACTACCACACCTTTGTATGGGCGCTAGCCCTGGCTGACTACCAAGAGGGCACAGATGTCAACTGCTGTGTTCAGTTTCAGGGTATTCATAGCTTTGTTTTCTGTGTTTATTTCCCATAGTCACACAGGATCTGTACTAGATCAGCATATAAAACCTTCAGCAAGAGATTGATGCCTCTGTAAAATGAATTGCTCTATTGTTTACAAAATGCTAGCGAATCACATACTGAGTGGAAGCAAATGTTTATTTCTATCTTAAAATAATTCTTCAGCCGATAAAAGGGGGGAAAAAATCCTGTGCACAAGACAAATATCTAACTTAGCTTGGTTTCTAACAGAGACACTCTCTGTCATGGTTTGAATTAATTTCTTTAGTAAGCAGGAGGTTGAGTAATGAGGATGACAAAGACAATGGCCCAAAGGCTGCTCTGCTGACTGCTGCTGCTCACTGGAGAATACAGTGTTCACTTTGTCCTGTGTGTCAGGGGCAGCTGATAAGCCTGATTGAGGGTGAGGGGCACGTGTGCAGCAGGTGTGGCATTGACCCCTGGTAAAGTGATTTATCGCTAACTTAAACATACTGTCAATGTCATTCTTCAATACAGAGAAAGGAAACTAAAGAAAGTACTGACGGTTCCTTATCAGCAGCAATGCAGTGATTTAAAAAGAAGGTCGCCTCTTCTGTGACCTTAGCCGGTGCTCGAAGTTGAAATACAGCTCATAAACTTTACCGTATGTCATTCCCTCTGTCTGTTTTCTATCTTGGCCCTTTACTGTAGCTGTATTGTGAAACAGTAATTCTAAGTAAATCACTCCAAACATTAAGCTATGGTCTGTGTGAGATAATGATATTAGATCAGCTTGCTTTATAGGCTGGAAGGAGTCACAGACTAAGGCTGACTGCTTTGTGGTCAGTGTGGGAGGCAGGAGGTGTATCATCATCAGTTCCAGTATGCTTGGTTAAAGGTGCATGAAAAGGAAACAGAATCAGGAGTTTGGTGATAGTGAAAGTCTTAACGTTATGCAAGTAGCACAGCTGGTCTGAAAAGCAGTTATTTTGCTCTCAAAATTTGTACGCTTTCAACTTTATGAGAGATAGTCTTGTGCCAGACAGTGATTGCTGATGTTTCTATGGGTTTTTATGACTAATATCTTTGCTTATATTGGTAAATAGGCTGTAGTAAACAGGATTTATGAAGTGGTTACCTACAAAATAAAGAAATGACCTGGTTTGCAAGTGTCTTTTAACTCAGCATTATCGTACCTACTCTGTGCTCTACATTTTAATCAATCCAGTCTTTTTGGGCCACTTAAAATATCTTTATAGAACTGTTATGTTATATTTGTTGCAATTTCTCCGGCCCTCTTGGCCAGCTCTCTTTTGAAGAAGACATTTTTACTGTCAACGATAGTGTTTACATCGATTCATAAAGGATACGTAAAAGTCACTTTGCCAAAAACTGATTGTAGCTTCTACTTTGTGACTGGAATGTTTTTTTCTGGCACAAAATGACTTGATATCGTTCATGAGAGATACGTTTGACAGATTATAGGCCAGCAAGTCATTTACAGAGGTTTAAATACCAGGAAATAACTTTTTTTGGCAGGACAGCTGAAAGCATGGACCGCGTCATTAACAGGATGTTTGTTGATTTGATACTCGATTAATTTCTGTGGTTTCAACGGGACATAGCAGCATAGCACAAACAGGGGAGGCGACTGCAAAGCTATTTTATAATTTGTTATGTAAACACGTGTCGCTTAATGAGCGTTTAGCTTGCTGGAACTAGCTGCTTTTGGACACTACAGGACAAAAGGAGAACATAAAAAGTTGTTTCACTGCTTCTGTTACGCTGAAGATGTATACAACAAACATATAAATAAATGGCGCAGAGAAGCTCAACTCGCAGAGTGCTTCAAGTTTTACATGGAAAAAAACCACCAAACTGCCCCGAGAGTCATTTAAAACACCTGTTCAAGACTTTGGCTAGCTTAGCTAACCAGAGACGCTCTGCTATTTCAGGTACACTGCGGGTTTTTACAAATGATAAAACAGGAACTCACTCAAGGATGAATAGACGCTCACAGACCTCAGCTCCTGGGACACAAGTTACATACAAGACGTCATCGTTTTGTCGCTCACCTGTGGTGAATGGCCGCACTGCTGCCACTAGTGGCCAGAAGCTGTATTGCAGCATTGTTTGTGAACCTGGTGTTATGGAATTGTAGTATTATCAGACAGTTTCTAAGACTAAATACAGAGATGTCTTTATTTAATAAATGTTTTTAGTTTAGCAGTGGGCTTAATCCAAGTTTCCAAAGCTAGGCCACTTTAGACTGCAGTAAGACAGATGACAAATTAAAGGGCATTAAGTTTACAGCGAGTAGTTTTTACTTGAATTTGTCACCCGTCTGTGTATTTTGACTTGTCACAGTAGCGGAGGAGCAGGTCAAAGTAATGTTTTCCTAGTTCCATTAAGTTTCCTATTTCATGGCAATAAAACAGAATGTCCAAAAGGGGGACCTCCCCTAAGTGGAATACAGCCATTATTCATACACTTTCCCTACTTTGACAAGTCAAAATGTTTGCTGTAAAACAGGTCTGTGAAATGGATTTTTGATGGCAAACACTTCATCTTAACCAGCAATATAATACAAATAAATATATTAGACTCATAGTTTATATTTACTAGAACATTAATTTAAATTGTGATTAGATATTCCAAAATTATAGGTATGTAATTTAGACTGACTAAAAGTCCAACTAACCAACAAAGATGTATAATGGGAAGCAAGGTCTAAATTAAAGCATGGCTACTTTGAAAAGCAATTATTCTTCTCTGCAGATTGTAATATAACCTTTTGCTTTTTTTCTTTTTCTTTTAAATCACAATTTTAGCTTCCTACCTACCCAAGCCCAGCTCCCAGGAGTATGAGTTCGTATATATTGATGCTAAAGGGAAGGTGTGCTCTCGCAGCTCTAAATTCACTTTTTGTGCACCAAAGCCACTTGAGGATCTGGTGACCCTTGAGGAAGATGCCCATGGAGAGGAGGCAGGCACAGATATGCTGCTGGTGGTCCCCAGGGCTGAGCTGCTGCAGGTGAGTGGATAAGATACTGCATGGGAGAGTGTGTTTTCAGTTTTGCAAAATTAACGAGTGCTTATAAAACACATCTGCTAGGGGGGAAAAAAATCAATACTCTTGTTTACTGCAGTTACACAAAGATGAGCACACAATCATGCCGCTTGCTTCCTCTGCTCTCTTTCTTGTTAGAATCGACTACAGGAATGTCTGCGAGAGCGTGCTGAGCTGTTGCAGGTGCAGGAGGCGGTTAAAGAGCAAAGAGAGAAAGAGAAGGAGGAGTGCAAGTGGGCGAGAGAGGCCTGGGACAGAAGACGCAAAGAGTTGGAGGTTGATATCGCCAGGCTGCAGAAAGAGCTGAACCAAACTCTAGAGAAGCTTGATGAGCTGGAGAAGAAGCAGAAGGTGATGTATGAAGTTTATGCAAATGATTGGCACAGTCATTTGATTAGCACCGATTTGCTTGCTTCCATTTCTCTGCAGCAGTGCCCTCATTCTCAGATAAAATGTTTCTGCTTAAATAATCTCCCTGTGTGTTAAGTGTAAAAAAATGTAAGCAAGAGATATTTAAGAAAATGCTTGAGTTATTATATTAAAACAAAAATTAAACACGCCTCTGGTCTGTTAGGAGGAAAGGGCGTTAGGAGAATCACTAGCCCAGGAGAAAACTGCTTTAATAGATGCCCGGGAGGCAAGCGAAGCACGAATCCAAGAGCTAGAGGATGACATCAAAACCCTGGCACAGAGAGCTGTGGAAAAAGAGACAGAGTTAGAGAGGTTTGACATGGTTTTCTCATTTGTCCTTCTTTTACTTTTATGTGGGTCTTGTGAATAGTTTTGATTATCTATAACCAAATCTGTATGTGCAGAATTAAGGAAAGAGCCAGGAGGGCGGGAGCTCTGAGAAAAGAAGAGGAGAGTGAGAGAAGGAGCCTGCAGGTGCACAGTTCAAAACATACTGTGTAACATACTAAAACATGGTCCTTTTTTCCCCCCAACATCTCAGTTTTCCTATCTTCTGCCTTTTTTTCCCCCCTTAGACTAAGCTGGAACAAACAGAAAGTGAGCTTAAAAGCCTGTCAAAGGAGTTCCAGGGCCTGAGGAACTCCCTCGCCCAGAGAGACACCAGTGTCCTGCAGCTTCAAAACACCATCACCACCCTCACCCAGAAACTCACCACAGCCCACAGGAAGGAGGTCAGATCATTTTTGGAAGTCAAAGGACTGATTAATGAATGATTTAGCAGTTGAAACTGGACCAGGATCCTCACTCAGAGGATGTAAAAATAGGATTTTTGTTTGTTTGTTTGTTTTCAACTCCACACTTTTTAAATGTGTTATAAGTATTTGGACATAAAATCAGAATTGATTTTTGGGGGGGGAAGTGATCCCTGCTACTGTATTTGTGACATGTTTTTTTTTTGTATTTTAACTAAGCAATTATGTTTTAAAAAATTACAAACAAACAACAAATACCATTTCAATTTCACTCTTAGATATTTCTGGGTATGGCACCTAAATCACCTAAAGTATGAGATGAGTAACCAACGTGGTTTCTTGCTCCTTTATGTACAGGCGGAAAATGAGGCATCTCTGAAAGAAATGCGTAGCCTGCGTGAGCGGCTTCACATGAGCGAACGTGCTGCTGAGGGCTTGAAGAGTGATCTAAGTTCTATGGTTGCCCAAAGGGATCAGGGGCAGGCTGAACTGCATCAGGCTCGCCTTCAGGCCGCCCAGCTCACCCTTCAGCTCGCAGATTCCAGTCTGGCCCTGAGAGAGGGAAGAGCCCACTGGGCCCAGGAGAGGCAGAATATGCAGCGCTCGGCTGAGGTACTCCATCACTGTAGAGCGTGAAATCTGGAAAATGTAGAATGTCACTGATAAATGCCACAAGGTTTCAAAGTGAAATATTCCCATGGCATTAATAACAGTTGTGTGCAAGATAATAAAAGAAGAAAAAACGCTCAGTTTTTAAATGCTTAAAGAGAAATCAGAAAAGGGAGATTTCTATCAATATTAGCAGGTGCGACATTATATATTTAATGGGAGTGTTTAGAAAAGTGTATAACACAAAGGTTTGTAATAGAATAATTTCCAATGGGTATAAGGGTCAGTCAGCTTCATACATTAAACAGCATGGTAGAAGAAAGGAGGTATAATTATGTCTGGGGAGGAATGGAGAGTGATACGGAGAGAAAGTGCAGTGAAAATGTACCAGCTCACAGATATTTCGTTGGAGTTTCGTTGGAAGAATTGGATACGTTTTTTTTATCACACCATCTCAACAATCTTGCTATAGTGCTAACACCTCTGTCTGCTGGAGAATATGTAGAAAACCAAAATGCAAACCATTGTTAAAGACTAAAGGAGAGGGCTACATGGTGCCCTACAATACTTTTTTAATTGTGAAATTCCCCTCGAAGGTAAGTTTAGTTATTTTGGGTATATACCACAAGAATTAACATGTTCCTAGTTACTAGACTTTTACTAGGAACTGATTGTTAAAGGAGGGAACAATGTTGAATACATGTATATAGAATATTTACAAAATGGAGAGGATAGCAGTATTTTGCAATTACACATCTGAACAGTGTGTTTTATTTTGGGTAAAAATGGGTCAAGTATGTCACGCCCAATAGGCCTGATTTTATTTTTACAAATCTTCCTTTTGGTTCAAAGTTATTGTGTTTTGTTTGTTTTTTTTCTCTTATCTCTTTTGGTATGTGTGCATTTGTAATATTTTGTATATGTAACATTCGATGTATGTAGTGGATATTAATAAAAAAATAATGAGAAAAAGAAAAAAAAAAGATCCTATAGTTCTCAAAATGGGCTCATATTGCTGGCACTACATAGGAAAAAGAATCGGGCCACACCTCTGACTCTTTGAATTCAGTCCCATTGCCAGAAGTGTATTACATGAAGTACCCAGCTGTGCAGTCTGCCTTTATAAAACATTGGTGAAAGAATGACCCATTCTGAAGAGCATAAATTGAGCTTGGTACCGTAATATGATGCCACCATTGCAATGAGTCAGTTTGTGAAATTTTTTCCCTCCTAGATATTCCACAATCAACTGTAAGTGGTATTTTTGGAAAGTGGAAGCATTTAGGAATTACAACAACTTAGCCATGAAGTTGCAGACCATGTAAAGCTACAAAGAGCAGGAGCCCCAACGCTATTCTGACTCAATAACTCCAGAGTTTCAAACTTCCTTAATATCAACACGGAAACTGCACCAGGAGCTTCATGGCGTGGCTTTACATGGCTGACCAGCTCCTGTAGGTGTAATGTGTAGGTGGTATGACATCGAGTCAATATTTTAGTCATAATCCAAAGATCTAAGTGTCAGAGACAAATATATTATATATGAAGTAAATACAGTAAGTAGTGGTGTCTGTGTGTCACCCTCATAGAAAGACCACGAGCGTTTGGAGAAACTCAGCCAAGAGATGCAGGCGATGGAGGAGAGGCTGCAAGAGGAAAGGATGGAGAGAGTGAAGCTGGAGGTTGAGCTTGGAAGAGAAAAAGATTGTAACCGGGTGAGAGAAGCTGCTTCATATTCATTATAGCCTACTCTGTATCTGTGTGACAAATAGTTTTGCTTGAACTGACAAAAATAAGGTCAAACTCAGTATGAGCATCATGTAGATGTTGGCAAAAAAAATACCCTATTTACATCTAGAACATCACACAAAAGTCAGAGTGTCTTTCAAGTGGTTCTAATATACCCTACCCTGCTGTTTTGTGATATCTGGCTTGAAGGTTCAGCTGAGCGAAACCCGTAGGGAGCTTCAGGAGCTGAAGGCCAGCCTGAGGGTTGCCCAAAAAGAGAAGGAGCAGCTGCTTGCAGAGAAACAGGTTAGAAACATTGTCTGCCACGGTGGATGATTTGAATCAGTACTGACAGAAACTATTTTTAAAAAGCGGCAAATGATCAACTCTGGGTGGGTAGTGTACTTATTCAACACTGTGCATATGTGGTGTCACAGTTAAAGACTTTGTGCCATTATCAGCTGCTGAGGTCTGGTTTAGTTTTTAAATGTAAATCTAGTTTAGTGTGTGACTATAAAGACTAGGCATACCCCTGCAATTTTTTCTAAAATCTTTGCATTAATAATGAACACATATCCTTACTGATATAACAACAGTAATACTCTTATTGTGAATGCCCCTGCTGTTGGGAAAAATCTCCCTGTGGTTGTCCTCTTGTTATTGTGCAATATAATTTGTTTACAGTGCAATATAAATCGGTGGATTTCAGAGCAGTCAGTGTTGTTGCTGTTAAAGTGCCTGCAGAGTTTTGTTGGCTAACTACCATAACATTTTCAATCTGAAGGCAGAAGTAAATATTCATTATTTTTTTTAAATTACTGTCCAGCCTAATTATAACTCCAGCCATATCTGAGTACAACAGCCAATGTGTGGCACATGAGAAACCAAGGAAGGACTTAAATGTTCATTGTACTGTGATAACATTTATATAATGGCAAATGTTTCCGTTGTGTTTTAACAGTGCAATAATGTTATGTGGTGCTGGTTTGAATAGGTCAGACATTTTGAGGGTTATAAGGGTGATGACTGCATTTTTCACCACAGGAGTTGATGGAGTACATCTGTCAGCTGGAGCAGAAGATGGGAACAGTGGCTAGCGCCAAGTGGAGCACGGCCCCAGTTGCCTCCGCAGGTGAATTGAGCTACACATCAATCTACTGTATGCCCTGCAGATGTGAACAATAAAAGTGTTAACTATCATTCAAGAGCCACACTAAATATTGTTCAGATTGGCCTGTGTTGTGGACGACAAGAGCAGCGCTCTGAGGAAAAGTGACCACTATTTCTTAGTCAATGTTTCTGTCTGGCAGGCCGTCCTGACAGTGTGTTATCTGACTCGGAGGATGAGAACCCAGAGGCTTTGCAGATCCTCCACCCACCGAGGCCCCTGGCACACTACAGCCTGTGTGAGCAGGGCCAGCCTGACTCCTTGCTCCTTGCCACCCCTCCTTTCTCCCCCAGGGAGGTGAGCAGGAGGGAAGTGGTCATCAACCAGCCAGCACCGCTCTCCCTTCCACACCAGGCCACCGCTGACACTCTGGCACACAGCTCTGATTCGGTGAGACATGCTAGCTGAGCCATGCACCATAATTATCTATGATATTGAAAATGAGCTATGCCTTCATGCTGATAGCCGTGCACACCAGTTAAACACGGGCAGTGGGTCGTTTGATATAGACATTATCTCCTAGTACCAATTAGGTTGCTAGTGTGCAAGTTATTGGATGATAATAGCTGCTGGATAGATATGTGTTAAGTGTCATCCTGCGTGTGTGTGTGTGTGTTTTACTGTATTAAGGAGGAGGAATGCGATCCACGTGAGTGTAGAAGGAACAGCTCTGGAGAGGAAACGGCTCTTTTGTTGCCTGACCCCATGGATACTTTTCTCAGGTACAGCTTTCCACTACAAACACGTACCATTATATGTTTATACATGTAAAACTTACTCCTTATACCCATTACTGTAAAGTATCAATATAGTAATACTCCTTTTTTTCTTTTTTTATACTAATATTAAAGTATAACCTGTATGTATTTACAGAGAATTGGGTTAAAATGTTAAAAGCAAAAGTTATCCCTTTGATTTTGATCAGCGTTAGGATAGGGTACTGTAGGATAGGATAGATCATAGAAAACATTACATTGCTAAAAAGTCACCAGTGGTTTTTATCAGTGAAAGAGAGACAAAGTTTACAATATATAAAGAAGCAAAGATTTGTGATTATTTTTCTTATTCACTTGTAGTCTTTTAAGCACCTCAGATTCATTCACCCCTTAGCTTAGAAATCATTGGATGAAAATACCCTAATTCACAAACAATACCTCCATATTGACATGTCCCATGCTATTTTCAGATTATTGCATTTGTAGTAACAATCTATTAATATCATATCTAATAATATATCAGTGATGAGGGCCATGCTACTGCAGACATAGTACTTATATTTTGCTTATATGTGTAGTGCGGGACAGTTTTGAACAAAGGAATTTTACTCAAGCATATTTGTTCTTCAACCGCTTCCTTTTACTATTACAAGGAAGTATTTAATGTCGCAGATGATATAACAGTTTCATAAACTGCTAGTGTTATAGCCTCTAAAAGTCAGAAATAACTTCTTGTCGACACTCAAAATACACTGAAGGATATTCTGTGTAGGATTGCTAAACACATGAGGGATTGCAACAAATTGTGCACAGGTGAAGATTTAAGGTTCAAAAAAGATTTGCATTGCTGACTGCATATGGAAATGAAAATTTCTCTGAGGCAAAACAAGCCACCAGATATCACCCCGTCATGCTGGCTGGTTTTAAACTCTAGCATCGTCTCTATATTTTATGAGCTCACGACTTGATTTGTGTGTACAGTCTTAGTCGGCAAAGTAATTAAAGAACAAAGCCGCTGTAAAAATGCAGTGGGGTAAAAAGTATCGTATTTCTCCCTGGAACGTAGAAAAGTATCTCAAAACTGGGGAGTGAATTAATGTACGTATGCTCAAGTAAATTTACTCCGTTACTTTCCTTCACTGGCTTCTCGCAGAAAGGGTTTGATGTGTGCACAATGAATTCAAAGGTTTCTAATGCACACAGACATGTGCAACTAGTTATTTATGGTGGCACGGTGAATATGACTGGAAGATGGAAGTTTTGAATACGTGGTCGTAAAAGAAGTTGAGTCAGGGTGAAGCGAAGGGAGGCTGTTTGAGACACATTCGGGGCATGGGAGGGGCGAGATGGGAGGACAAGGGGACAGACAAGTTGACAGCAAGCTGTAGCAATGATTTACCTGAGGGGTGTACCGCAGTCACGGGCCAATTTTCAGCATCATTAAGGCTCTCGCTCTCCCACTCACCCACTCCTTTCGTCTCGCCTGCTCTTTCAACCAGAATGTGTGTTTCTTTCCATTTTTAACACACGCACACACACATTCTTTCTCTCTCCTTTGTTTCTTCCTCCAGTGGTTCAGCTGACACCTCGCTCTGGTAACCAGTGGACACCTACCCACAGCAAGTGATCAAAAAGGGAAAGAGGGACCTTGTTGTTTCCGCATTACTTCCTATAACAAGCACAAATACAGCTCACACTCTATACACAGACAAAATTTTAATATGCAATTATGTTGTATCTGCCATAAACCTTGTTTTTTGTCCTTATAGATTGCTGTGTTTTTACCCTGACTGTTTTTGCCAGCAGTGGCAGGTCAACACAATGTTTATGACTGACATAAGAGTGGTGCACAGTTTAAAGCGGCAGGCTTTTAGACATGGGCTCTGGCATTTGAGAGTTTGCAGGCTGTAGCAGAATGATTTCTGTTGAATCATTGCTATGTCGAGAGCTTTACGATGGATGTTATGTCGTTTTTATGGCATTTGTGATTAGGAGTCATGACAGGCACTGTAATTATGATGTTTTGTGCAGGCCCAGCTCCGCTGGAAATCATAGCAAAACTCTCTTCCAGCATTAAATTCTCCACAGCAGCTTCAAACACTTTTCATGGCGGCATAAAGTAATGATACAGCATCATGCTAAATTATATTGCAGTAATGTAGGTCTATGACATCATATTTCTCCTCCATTTACTCAGAACTAAGATTTGATTTGCACTTTCTTGTATGCATTAGCAGGTGATTGTTGTCATGCAGATGCGGTTAAGGTGATTTAGGGATGCCGACGCTTAGGACGAGCTTTTGAAATAGAAAGCTTATTCAACAGATTGTGCTTCAGGTCTATTTAGATAGGGACAACATGCAACTTTCTACTTGAGTAACTTCACATAATCTTTATTATAAAATTAATGTTCATTAGCTTTACACGGCAAAGCTGCAATTTTTATTTATTAATGAACCTGGGTTTATTGAACTTCACTAGTTGCTCATTTGGGATATTTAGCATCAGCCTTTATTACAGCTAGATTGCACAGAAATCATTGTGATGCAGTTCTAAATTTGTGCCTAAAATAATGAAGTAGAATCATCTTTATAGATCCTGACATCAGAATCATCGTGTTGATACTTTCCCCCAGCCCTATGGTAATATACTGCCTAATAAAAGAAATGCTGCCTACGTTTTAATCAATACTATATGCATTTTTCATGATTTTCTATTTATAATTAATTTGAGTTATGCTGCAATTAAACTATATTCAGGTTTAGTTTGAAACAGGTGTACAGTTTTCACAGTTTGTGCAATGTGTAACAAACTTTTCCATGCTTGGCTAAGAGAATTTACTAGATACCTTGATGCTTGATTTTATCTGCTGTATTTGCACCCTATTTTTACTAGAGAAGAGTTTTTAGATGAAAAGTTGATATTGATACTCACCAATATGCCATCTGTGTCCTTCATCATTGTTATCATAACCATTACCCACGTGTGTTGTGTTTACTCACGTTTTATCTCTCTTTTCTATTTTTACTTTATGTTTTCAAATACTCTAATGGGTTGTTTTAAGGTTATGTTGTTGCAAGGTATTGGTGCTAATGGAAGGGAATGATGCCAACATCGTATGCTAAAGGTAGATGTAAAAAAATACATATGGAAGGAATTGATCCTAATGTTTAAGTTTATTAAATTAGGAGTGAAAGAAGTAAACGCCTTTCCGACGCCTCATTTACCTTGTGTTACACTACATATGTGGATGGTTGGAAGGTTTTAAGGAGCCCTGTGTTGTTTCCCAGAAGATGGCACACTAACCGTATTCTCAGTAGTCCTTGTTTGTAGTTGTAATCTGACTTTATGTCTCAAGGAAGTTATCTTTTTGTTGTTCCACTGAGAGCTCCAGTACGAGTGCTCCTCATCAGGACACTGTCTCACACCGCAATAAAACTCCAGTGGTTACGGTTTGTTTTGAACTTCTGTGTGTGAAGGTTATCCCACATGTACACTGTGTATTTTCTTACCAGTCATGTAATGGGGGTTTGGGTGGGGTTCTGCATAATAAAAAGGTTTATGTATCCATTATTGGGTCTAATGTGTCTTTTTCTGGCCAATGATTATAGCAATATTTTGATCCTCACATGACATTTCACTGGTAATTAACTATGCCATTTCTTTTCACATGGCTATATAGCCTATATTCCCTTTTGGCTCATTGCCTGTTTCATATACATTTCCCACTCTGGGTTTTTTTTTCTCTCCTCACCTTTGACTCTCCTGCAGTCCCCCCTCAGGGCTGACTTCCTCATCATCTTCATCCTCCCCACTCCACCAGCAGAGTCTCGCTGCTCTGTCTTTTAAGCTCTCCTCGTGCCCCTCTACCACACTCCCTCCATCTTAAGTCTGGGGTGACGATAGCTAATTATAAAATCAATGATGCCGGGCTGCCTAGTTTACAGCCCCCTCTAAAACCTTAACTGGGAAATCACTGTGGGATTGATGACTCCCTCACTCTTTATCTCTTTTAATTAGAAATGTAAAAGATATGAAGACCCAGAGGCCAGAACACATCTCCTAGTTTTTATGACCCCGACGCCTGCCCGCCCGCCCGCCTTCCCAGTGCTTGCTCCTCATTCCCAAATCGCCCCCACCTCTACCTGGCCTTGTTTATTTCCTCTGGCTCCCTTCTGGCACGCCCTCCATTCTCACTCTTGTCACAGATACCTTTACCCGTTTCTTCATCACTTTCTCCATTACCCTTTCGGTAAGATGGCCCGTCTTCCTTTCTGCTCGTACAGGGGAAGGTGTTAAATTTATGGTCTTTGCACATGAAAACGTTTCTCACCTTCTCCTCACCTCTCTCTCTCTCCCCCTCCTTGACTGTGATTCCCAACCCTCAGTGGATTCGCTGCATATGTAACAAATGGCAAACGTGTCCTTTTTGTCTGTTCTGACCCAACCAGGGGGCACACAGTAAATGATGTGGTATTTCACATTATGACCCTGCACCCAGCTCCATGCTTCCAGCACATGACATATATACCTCTCTGTCTTGTATATAGCTTCAGGTGCACACAGAAAGACCCTACAGTTTTTTATCACATCAAACCTGGGTCACATGCACCACCACTCTCTGCCTTTATCACACCCCGAGCCCAGCACCTTCCTCACTAACTGCTACCAGAAGCATTTGGGTTCACTGAGATTTATCCTGCAGATCACTCTCTGAAGCCCTGCAGCTGCTCCTGGTCCATTATCTCTCCTGTGTGTT
Organism: Etia nguti; assembly: GCA_015106755.1. NCBI lineage: Eukaryota > Metazoa > Chordata > Actinopteri > Cichliformes > Cichlidae > Etia > Etia nguti. Next base: position 39,444 of record VUQG01045586.1, read on the forward strand.
GACCGAGTTGTAGCTGCAGCTCAGATGTGCAGCGGGATATCAGTGTGGGTTTAAATATTGAAATGATATTCGTTGGTATGCCACACTCACGGCCTGCTTTTATGGATTCTTTACTATTTTTAATAATTGATGTCCTTTGGTTGTAAGAATATTACAAGGGAGATTTTTTTTCTCACACTTTATTAAATCATTGTGAAGTTGTACCTCTAGGTGTCACATTTCCATTCTTGAATTTCAAATGAATAAGTCTACCCATCTCAAGTAATTATTTAATCAAGCGTCACTAATGTGTGAGGATGAGCATATAGAAAACTAACCCGGCTCCTTTAAATTCCCCCCAAGCATGCCCAAACCCTCCCATGGGTTCCCATGGCAACACCTTCCAGGGTTCAGTATATGAGGCAATTTGATTGTTCCTTGTAAAATAGTGTATAATGTATGGGCCTTATTTTAATTCCAGTCTGGTGTTATTGATCTGTCTTTAATGATAATTAAAGCAATCATATAATTG
>VUQG01045591.1:0-14325 GCA_015106755.1 Etia nguti
TTGGTCCTAGCACTGAACCCTGTGGAACACCATAATTAACCTCAGCGTGTGAAGAGGACTCTCCATTTACATGCACAAATTGGAGTCTATTAGATAGATATGATACAAACCACTGCAGCGCAATACCTGTAATACCTACATTGTGCTCTAATCGCTCTAATAGGATATTATGGTCAACAGTATCGAACGCTGCAGTGAGATCTAGCAGGACAAGCACAGAGATGAGTCCACTGTCAGAAGCCAGAAGATCATTTGTAACCTTCACTAAAGCTGTTTCTGTGCTGTGATGAGCTCTGAAAGCTGACTGAAACTCTTCAAATAAGCCATTCCTCTGCAGATGATCTGTTAGCTGTTTGACAACTACTCTTTCAAGAATTTTTGCGATTGAAAGTAAGGTCAAGTGATGAATTTTTATCTGGTGGTTTAATTTCTTCCAGTTTGAAAGCCTGAGGTAGCAGGAACATACAGTACATCCACACACAAAGTTTAAAAAGGTCATTTAAACTACTTAAATTTATATATTTCAATTTACAAAAGAACAAGTGAAACAAGTGAAAGATTTAAATAGCAAAGTCAAGCACAAGTCTTCCTTGTCATTTCCATGTCATATATCCCCATGTAATATTACTGACAGAAAGACAAAAAGAAGGACAGATCACATAACTTTAACTTTCATAACAAAGATATAAATAGCTAAACTCACGAGTGTCTTTAATGATGGCATTATCACTTTTGTATGTGTGGCGACCTGAATCGCTTCTTCCAATGCAGTAGTAGAGACCTCTTTGTGATACAATAATAGCGTTCTTCCCTTCATATTCTGTCATAGGCTCCTCTTTAGAACCAAATGAAGCAGCTCTGTACCACAAAATCGTCCAGTTGCCAGAACCCTCCACAGAGCAGCTCAGTGTCACGCTGCCCCCTATTGGTAACTGATACCTTGTTGGTCTCAGTATGGCAGTGGGTGTTTCAAAGAGGTACTTAACTTTTCCAGTAGTATTTAGAGAGAAGGGGAAAAGAGAGAGAGAGAGAACATTATTGTGTTACTTATTTCACAAAAAAAGTACTACATAGAAAGTATATACAATAAATGTCACTAATAATGCTGTCATTTTAGTGACTATTTTAGTTGTTACAGTCCCCTGAAAGGTGTATTTGGTTTCTGAGTGAGTTTTATTTACTGATGAAAAAAAAAATCACAAATCTGAAACCTCTTTTTAAACACTCTATAAACAAAATATAATAAAATATAAATAATATATAAAATATAATATAAATACTAAGACAATTAAACTACAGAAAATGCATTGCCACACTAATTAACCATGCATATGTGCTCATAGATTAGGAGAAAAAGATACATGACAAAAACAATTTATCAAAATGTATCATAATGTTTCTTACAATAATACTACACATGTACAGCATGCCGCATTTTGACTTTAATACTAATAGGAAGTTAATCTGATATGTTTGGGATGTGTTATTGTATTTTAAAAGCTGTTGTTTCAGATATTTTGTCTTTGAACAAAAACAGTTAGTAGCACTGAGCAGCACTTATTGAGCTGAAACTAATAACTTGAATAAATTTTCCAAATTATGCAATCCAGCCAATGCAACATCAGATGAACACTGAATATCCTGTGTTCATTGGACGTTTCACCTCAGCATATCTGAGTCCAGCTTGGCTCAAGGACCACAATAAACTCAATATGAACTGTTCACATCAAAACCTCCATTTAGGAGAAAAAAAAACTCTGGTCTTTATAACTTATGAATAAAGTAAATGCAAGAAAGCTAGTTGGGTCATAGACAAACTGTAACACAACAACACATACAAACTATTATGTAAGCAACTTAAATTTATAGTCTTTATTTTGTGATAGTTCTTTTTTTTCTTTTTTCATGTCATATTTACTTTGCCCAATTATTAGCCTTTATCTGTCAGGAAGACATCTTTCCTGAGGCTTACTGTATGGTCTCATTGTCATAATAGCATGCTTTAGCCAGTGTTAGAAGTATTTCTTATTCAAAAATGTACCCAGTAGAAATACCAGTAATCTAAATTTGTGAGATAATCACTACAAATAGGAGTATTTTATGTGTCTGTGGTTGTACTTGTTTCTCCACCAGTGGCTTCTGCTGGATAACCTAAAACCTCTGCACCAAAACTAGCCTCATGGCTGAGTGCAATATCTATTCATGTGACCAAAATTTTGGAGACAAGCTACTGAACTTAAAATATAGTACAGATACATAGAATGAATAGTTTTATATGTGAAATATAAATACAAAGAAAATGTTAATTTGAGTGTTACTCAGAGTGAAATAAAAAGAAAACAGTTTCTTACCTTGAGCATTGCCAGAGAAGAGTGATGCAAGCACTGGAGCAAAGATTAAATTGAGACATTATGAAACTGAAAGTCAAAATCATAATCATAATCTCTCTCTCTCTCTCTTTCTCTCTCTCTCTCTCTTTCTCTCACACACACACACACACACCACATAGAACTTAAACAGCGCTTCTGCACTTCATCTCTCACAGTAGAAAAACATTTCTTTTAATTATTGTCATTCACAGAAAATACTTACAGAATAACCCCAACAAAGTGTGTCTCATGCTCATGTCCATCCCTGCTGCTCTCTGATACAAAGCTTATCTCGAGGTTTTCTACTTTGCATAGATAATGCAGAAGAAAGAGAAGTTACATTAAATATAGACAGTAGAAGAGTTTTTGAAGAGTTTTGTCTCCAGATTATTTTTCTTTGTGTGTAGCCTCCTTGTGCTTCCAACACTTTTGTATATTGCAGCTTTGACTGCATCAAGTCATAGACTGAGTACCACATGAAAAAAGTGGGTCAGGGCTGCCATTGTGCTGGTGCCTATCCCAGACTGCAGGGTATAACACAGACAGGTCGCCAGTCTATCACATGGCTAAACAGCGAGACAACCATCAAAAATGTCTTTAACAAAAAATTCCAGCAAAGACCTGACACAGGACCTGAGAGGTGTACCTTATCCTACAGTTTGGTGATTTGTCATTAATTAATATACTTTTTTAGAAATTCAGTTTTTTTTCCTATTTAAATAATTTTTCAGTGCATGCCCAGAATCCAAGTCTTGCTTTCCTTCTTTTTTCAAATTGCGTGACAAACAGGCGAGGTGGTAGCTTGCTGTGTAGGCGTAACAGAGTCTGTCTCTCTGTATACGGAAACAGCTCTTTTAGCTGCACATGCATCGCACTACCTGTGATTACTGTTAAACTCTTGCATAGACAAATAGGGAGGGTTGTGTCTGGAAGGGCATGCAGTACAAAATTTTTGCCAAATCAAACACGTGTATTAATACTTTGGCAGAAAGCTAGACTCAGTTTTTGAAACCATGTGGAGCATCTTTTAGGAAAATTAAACATGGAAATTTTATTTTTATATAGACACAAATGTAGCTGTAAAATCACAGTGCAATCTTTAGTTTAGCCTACGCATGACTATGATATTGTTTATATGCATGCTACATTCACCTTAAAGCTTGATTCTGTGTGTCGCTGTCAATTGACATTTATCACAGGCACATCTTTCGTTTGCATCTTACATAAAAATGTGAGATGGTGCTCTCTGGTAAATCAGAGAGTGGAGCATTGTATGATGTTTATTTACAAGGCTCTACTCCTAAGATTGCCCACTGACCGCTAACCCTTGATAGCCATAGCCATACTTAAAATATGACATCACAGGATTTATTTTTGGGACCATATGGCGCACCGAATTATAAGGCGCATTAAGGGAAACAAAACAGTCTGATAAGTCAAACTTTACTCAACCTGACTACAGTAGCCATAACGCTCAGACAATCCATCAAGTGGTTCGGCTTCGTAGCTTACCAAAGTCGTACAAAAACATTTCTGGACAGTTTTGAGTGCCGTGTATCGTGTATGAGGTCAGTAAGCACAACCAGAATTCATACATAAGGCACACTGTGGATTTTTGAATACATTAAAGGATTTTAAGTGCGCCTTATAGTCTGAAAAATATGGTAAGTATTTTACTGTGTATGAATGGAATAAGCTATAAAAAAAAAAAGTCTAAGTTCTCTGATTTCACTTAAACTTTTAAGAGGTTATGTTTATCTGGAACTACTCTTGCTCATGATTTTCTTCATTTTCATAATGTGTCATTTTATTATGGGTCTGTTGAAAGTTTGTTAGTATTTTACTAACAATTGGGACATGAATGTGTGGTTGAAGGAGCAAGCTTTCACTGTTGTGATGTCACCCCTGTTACATCCTGTCCAGCTGTTATTTTTATTGATTTATTTTTTCAAAATTAAAATTGAAGAATTTGGACAAGTTGCTATAGCGTAATATCCTGAGCTGGACCAATATATTGTTCCTAATACTTTAATAAGCCCTCTTTATGTGAAATGAAAAAACTGTAGAAAACTTAACATTTCTATGTTGAAATGAGTGAAATGAATAATAGGAATAACCCTGTCATACTCTTGGATCACATGTCAGCTAGTAGCATTGGGGATCTTGTTAAAATTGTTAGAGTAGTGAATAGCGACACATAGAAACATACTACATACTACAGACAATAAGTGTCATAAAGTGAGATGTTGCAGACTTAGCTTTAGAAATCTATGGGTCACATCATCACAGTTTAAAACTGTGACTGTAAAAGTGTTTCTGCCTATGCATTTCAGGTTTTGTCTTTTATTGTTAGTTTTTGAATTGACAGGAAGGAAATACAGGTTTCTCAGCCCACACTTTAGACGTGCCCCTGCTTGAATGGGTGCAGCAAAAAGTCCGAGGCAGGTACAGACCAGGAATTTTGTTTTGACCAAATATCACAAACTCAGTGAAGCACAGTGAAAGGCAGCCTACCTAAAAATAAAGAGATGCTTTATCACAACTGCTGCTTGAAGCAGGGTACATGTGCTGTCTGATATGAGCTGAAAACAGCCAATCAAACTGCACACAAAATTATCAACAAATGTAATACAGTCATCACTGTGTTTGAGCAGGATTTGAGGAGAACAGGACATGCAGCTTACCTTTTAGCTTTTTTAAAATCTTGATTGAAAACCAGCTTAAAATGCACTGAAAGTTTGCTGCTAACAAGGACACAAGATCCCAGATAGACAAAGGAGTGAATAAGAAAAGAAAGAGAAAACCACCTGTTATATAGCAGAGAAGCACCGCCCAGACGTTAACACACAGGTGAGCTACCTGCCAACAGCGCTACTTCTTCTTTATTGTTATCTCTTTATATTTATAAAAGTGTTGTGTTCAAGTCACACACATTCACATTTTAGTTTTCTTTTCCCTTTTTTTTTTAGAAACTTTTGTGATTTTTCATGGTGTCCTATTGATTGATGCCATACTAGAATTTCCCTTTTTTCCCTGCCTTCTCTAAACTGGAAGTTACTGGCAGTCGTCAGCATTTATTCTGGTATACTTGTAATTATAGTGCACTTGTTGTATTCAGGCAACTAGTTATAAACTCGCTCCCACCTCCTTGATTCAATATCAGGAGGAGTTAATACCAAATATGCTGAAACCCATCAAAGCTAAACAAATCTCTCTGGGTCCCAGTATTGATATGGCTTCTTTTCAAGTACTTTATCAAACCTTAGTCTTGCTGTTTCGTGCCAAAGAACAAGCACAGTCCATGCGTGTTTCATATTTTCTTTTTGTTGTGGCTGTCTGAGACAGTTAGACTGTTATTGATAACACGTTTGCAAAGTCTGAAATAGTTTCCATCCATTTTTTCAGTGCTAAGCTGAATTAAGATTATTGCATTCCTTGGCATCATTTTAAGACAAAGGCTCCAAAGTCTAATTTACAGTCCTCTGACAAAGTGTTACGTATGCGCGTTATGTCTGTAGTGTTTCGGTTGCTTCTACTGAAACCAACTTTTTAATATTGAATTTGATTCAAAACAAATACAGTTTTGTTATACAATTTCTTGACAAATATTACAAAGAAATAACCAACTGGGACCTTGAATGACACAATTTACCAAACAAATTTTATAGATTAATATTCTTCACGTTTCAACACAGTTGTTTGTGTTGTTTCCCACATTCTTTCAAAGTGAAACAGCTGTGGTGTTTTGCAAGTGTGCAGGTTTGCTCAAAGTAGAGTTCACAAATTTAAAAAAAAAATCTAATTCTTCATAGTCGCAAACAATAACTAGTTTCTTTTTTCAACTAAATATGTGAGATTAGTTACTCAAATCTTGTGTTCAACAACTGAATCCTGTATTTCATTAGATTTTAAATACATCTTGCCACTGCATCCCTGCTGATGAATAAAGTATTATCAATCAATCAATCAATCAATCAAAAGGCAAACTTTTCATATTTGGTAGAATCTTCGTGTCATACATGGTGAAAAATAGCACTCAACGAGTACCAGACGTGTCAGATGTGATAACACCGCATCTTATCTAAGCAACAGCTTGTGTGAAAATAGACTGCTGATAGATTTAGCATATGCTGCTTGATCAAAGCGACACATCACTGAGATAAACTGCTAGTGGCATTTAGGTGCTTTCAACCTCGCTTGTTCTTGTCGTGTAATGTTTTAAGAATAAATGAAGAGAAAAGTGACTGATGTCTTCAAAGATCATCAGCTCATAATACAGCAGCAAGAAACTCTATGAAACTCTATTATTATGTATTTTTGCATAAGTTCTCTGACAACTCTGCAATAGTTGTCCTCATGACTGATGGGGACGACAGGAAGCACAGAGAACTGACCCAGGACTTTGTGGACTGGTGCCAGCAGAACTACCTCCAGATCAACACTAGTAAAACCAAGGAGCTGGTGGTAGACTTCCGCAGGCACAAACATCCTCCACTGCAACCACTAAACATCCAAGGTATGGACATTGAGGCTGTGGATAGCTACAGGTACCTTGGTGTTCATCTGAACAATAAACTGGACTGGACTCATAATTCTGAAGCCCTCTACAAGAAAAGGCAGAGCAGGCGGTACCTGCTGCGGAGACTCTCGGGTGAGAAAGCCAACAGCTCACTGATTCTGATGCGTCATCGCGTCCTGTTTTGCTTCCACCATGATAAAATCACACTTCCTGCACAGCTCTCTCTCTCTATGTATTCTTCAAGAACAGTTTCCCACGTTTGGTAGAATCTTCTCTGACATCTCCTGGTGTACCACAAGCAACAATTAGTCTGTATCTCATCTCTGTTAGTGTCGTACATGGTGAAAAATAGCACTCAACGAGTACCAGACGTGTCAGATGTGATAACAACGCATCTTATCTAAGCAACAGCTTGCGTGAAAATAGACTGGTCAGCTGATAGATTTAGCATATGCTGCTTGATCAAACCGACACATCACTGAGATAAACTGTAAGTGGCATTTAGGTGCTTTCAACCTCACCTGTTCTCATCGTCTAATGTTCTAATAATACAGCAGCAAGAAACTCAGACAGACACTGAGTTTTTAGAGATTACTATGTATTTTCGCATAAGTTCTCTGATGACTCTGCAATAGTCAGCCTCATCACTGATATCACTGATATCTGATATCACACTTCCTGCACAGTTCTCTCTCTCTCAGTGTACTTCAAGAACAGTTTCCCATCTCAAATCTCTGTTTTCTGCATTATTCGCTTGCTTATTATCCACTAGTCTACCATTGTGTTCAGCACTGTCGGCCACTGTTTTGTTTTTGTTTTATTATTTAAATGGCTTCCGACAAGAAACTCTCATTTCTGCTGTTCAATACTAAAGAAATGTTATTTTTTTTAAAATATGTTTTAAAAATTGCAAAAAACGCTTGGCTGTGTCTCTAATAAAACCTCGGTAACTTTGCTCTGCTTCACTTCAGCAGCATCAGGTAATGTTCATATGTTGATTCATGGTTTTCTTCCGTTTTTTTTCTACTGCAGAATATTTTTAAGGTTATCTGCTATAAAAAGCCAGGCCAGAAAAATCTCCTTCATATTTTTCTGTATTTTATCCTCAGTTACTTTGACACAAAGGCATTTGTTGTGATATTTACACCTTCGATAAAGTCTCACAAATGTCAGCTTTGTTTTTATAGATATAAAAATATGGATATGTACTGATAAGTGATCAAAATTATAATATTTCTGATCAAACTGCATTGAATCGAATTGAATCAGGATCTTGTGAATTGGAATCGAATTGATTCTAGAAATCAGTGACGATACCCAGTCCTACTCCCCACCCACCTCCCTGACAGTGTGGAAAAAATACCCAATCAGCCTTTCTTAGATGAGGCTAAAAATCCATAAACTAAAAGCAAGAGACCATTTTAAATAATCCCCACTCAGAATAATTTGAATTAAAATCTTTTTGTTGAAAGTTTACACCTTAAATGATGATAAATGCATTTTATTCTATCTTTGAACTCATCTATATCCCATGAAGACACACTGATCAAGGGGATGTCATCATTGATGTGTTTGTTGTCCTTGAGGAGGCAGTAATCCTGTCTGATCTGAAGATGTCCCTATTCAAAGTCACAGTATAAATAACAGAAAATCTATAGAAATGAAATTGTAAATGTAAGATCTGAGATAAAACTAACAGGTAAATGGATGTTTGTTGGCTTAAAGAATCACTTAAGAAGTTTATACACAAAAAATGTATGTCAAGTTCAGTAACCTTTAAAATTAAAATGAATTACACATTCAAACAGCTACCTTAAGAAGCTTGGGTAATTAAAAAAAACCTTAATCAACTAAACTATAATAGGAGTAGGAAAATAAATATAGACTTAAGACTAAAGGATCAAGAGAAACTACTATTCAAAATTTACAGTTTACAGTTTAGAGAGGTTTAAAGTGACCAGTCTAGCAGCTTGCAAACATGAGCAGAGTTCTTGGGAGTAAAAATTGTCCATAGAGCAGCATTCGTCTTACAGAGGCAGTGGTATGTAAAGTGCAATCATTTAGCTACTCAGAGAGTGTGGTATCTCCATCACAGCTCCTTGGTGCAGGCTTGTAATGTGTGATGTCCTGAATGCCCTGCCATAAACTGCAAAAGTCTTTTCTGTTGCAGAAGTGGGTCTGGATCTTTGTGCATGTGCATGCTTAACTTGTCGGATGGCGCATGAGAGTTTTGCTCTGGCTGTTTTGTGAGCTGTTTTTTCTCCAGAGCAGAAAGCAGCATCTCTCTTTCAGACATGCACATATCGCTGCAGTCAATGAACCAGGGCTTCTCACTGGCTCTCCAGGTGATGTTTCTGGAAGCCGTTACGTCCTCTGTGCACTTACTGGTAGCAGGTCACAGACTCAGTGAACTCGTCCTCGTCCAAGGAGCCATTTCGGGTGGCTGCGTCTTTAAACATGTTACAGTCTGTGCACTCGAAGCAGTCCTGACGCGCTGAGACAGCCCCACTCGGCCAGACTCTAATAGTTTTTCTGACAGGTCTTGTGCGTTTCAGCATTGATGTATACGTGGGCAGCAGCATCAAAGTGGCATGGTCAGATGAGCCGATTTCCCGGCGCACAGCTGCTTTGTAGGCGCCGCGCAAGTTGGTGTAAACTTAATTCAAGCGGATTTGGAATTTGGAGAGAACTGTCTTGAGATTTGCTTGGTTGAAGTCACCGGGCACGACAAAGAACCTTTCTGGGTGCGCAGTCTGGAGCTCGTTGATAGCTTGAGAAAACTTGACTTTTATTCACCTCAGCGGCTGAAGATAACTGCCCTTTTTATCTTCCATCTGTTCGATGAGTGCAATACGTCATATATCACTCTACAGCCTAAAGCCTGCTGAGCCGTGTCTTACTCACACGCTACAGTTCAAAGTGACGCACATCGCTTTCTCGCATCCAGTGTGTGCGCAGTTCAAGAGTGCACCGCGTGTTACAATAAAAAGCCTTTATAGGCTGCTCGCTAATGCCCAGCACTGCTCACACATCTTATTTGCAGCACCAGTGCAGTATTTTCGTCGTATATTTAAAGCATTTACTTTGTAGCTCTCTGTGAGCTGTTCTCTGATCCTGTCTCTCAGTGACGTGTGTGGCGGTCAAACGGTCGGTCACGCGCACAAAACAAAAACAAAACCCCTGCTTTTATGTGAGCGAGCACAAAGTCTGCGCGGAAGGTTTTTAACCTCCGCACACCGTCTCTGACTGAACCTTTTGGTTTTTAGAGCCAGGAAATAAAAATAAAATGTGTATTCAACGCGCTCCAGAGTTACTCCAGAGTCTGAGCGGAAATGACGGTTTCCTAAACTGTTTATCTGCAGTGAGCGCGGACAGGTCACGTGGTTTACTTACAAGCAAGTTTACAAATTTAACAAATACGAACAAACCTCTTATGTTAGTTAAGACTCACCCGCAGACACAGACAGTGAGTCCAAGAGAGACGCTCTAATGTCCGAGCAGCTATTTCCACCTCATTGTTCTGCTGATCCGACTCTTCAAAGTTTGCTAAATATCCATAGGATGCTGAGAGTTCCCGAGAACAGAACATCCCAGTTTAAACGACGATTAAAGAGGAGTTTGTAAATAAAGCTGAAAGTTTCTGAGCGTGAAAAAAGGTGAGTTTGTGTTCAGTGACAGAGCCACTTGTCTTTTGAGGAAGAAAAACAGACTGAGGGTGGGGTCATAAACACGTGCGTAATAACAAAGAGGCTCATTTCACTGAGCCAAAGGTTTGGATTCAGAGCTGATCAACAACAAAACTGATCACTAATCAGTCAACAGTCACATTAAAACCATCATAGAAGCTGTTTAATAGAATACTCAAAGAGTATTGATCAGATAGGATGTCCCGTTGCATCACATCCCAAAAGTGCTCCATTGGATTGAGGAAGGCTTTACAATGACACGCTGGCTACACTCTGTTATATTTACAGGTGGTTAGGTGTTATATTAACAGACCAGGATGACACACAGTATCCTCTGCACAGAAGAGCAGTGTAATCTACAGCGAGGGTTACCAGAGACGGAAGGAAGCGTCCACAAGGACAGCATCAGCTACCACGAAAACTCCAAACACATTAATATAACATGGCCAATAAACTGTGTTAGCATGGGAAAATATGCTGTCTGCTTCAGCCTGCAAAATAGCTACACAATCTCAATCTCAATAAGCAGTGAGAAAGATTGTAACTTACATTTCTGTGGACACACATGGGGACATGAGAGTAAATCAGCAGAGAGAGGGACACACAGGGAGGACAGGACTCTGCAGGATCACTGATCCTGGGGTCCTTGAAGATGATGCTGGCTTTCTGCTGAAGTCTGTCAGTATAAATGTCTCTGAGGGGGGATAGTGAGGTGCCAATTGCCCGCTCTGCTGCCCTCACTGCCGGCTGCAGTTTCCTGTTGTCCTCCACAGTGCAGTAGTTGAACCAGAGTGTGCAGCAGTAAGTCAGAGGGCTTTCCATGGTGGAGCGGTAGAAGTTTACTAGCAGTCTCTGGGGTAATTGGGCCTGACACAGTTTCCTGAGAAAGTACAGCCTTTGTTGTGCTTTCCCTACCTGGTGGGAAATGTTTGTGGACCAGGTAAGATCGACCGAGATGTGGACTCCGAGCTGGCACCATGTTCATAATAAATGTGTCCCACAGTCTCCTGGAAGAGTGAGTCAGGTCTGCAGTGTGACAGAAGAAGGTTACTGACCTTGGTTTGTGGTGCAGCTCAGCAGTGAGATCAGAACTAAAGAGAAATTAAACTCAGGTTAGTTCAGAGTTTCACATTCAACAAGACAGCAGAGGCATGAAAAACACAGAGTGAAATGACAGAGCAGACAAAGCAGAGACATTTCCTCCATCCTGCTGCTCAGTGATATCAGACCAACACTGACATCAGTTCACTGTCACTTCAAGCAAAACCTTCCTCCTCCTGTTTCTTTTTGAGTGGCTGTCAGTGTTGTGGTTTCCTCCAGAAATGCACAAAAGCAATCATCAGCACCTGTGTAATGACTTCACTGCCAGCGAAACAAACTACAGGCATGTGTTAAAACTCTTTTTGACACATAAGTTAAAATAACTGAATATGTTATTGAAAGGATTGATTTTATCAATTATGTTACAGATTTAAAGAAACAAGTTTTGCCTTCCTGTAGCTGACAGCAGGAAGTGAGCTGGAGGTGGTTTTGTTCCTGTCGACTTCTCTCTGTTCCAACCACTAACATGTGGTCAGTGACTGTGTGGACGCACGACATCAAACTGCATCACGCTGTGGTTATTAAAGGTAATTGGTAGAGGTGAGCTGCAGTTTGATCACCTCTGTCAGCTTACAGACTTTTTGTAAACCCTTTAAATGTTTACCATACATGTCGTTACAGCTGTAATCTCACTGAAATCCAGCTAAACACCTCAGTTGACACTTTTCTTGGTTGTGTGTTTGGGATCATTGTCTCATTTAAATGTTGGGCCTAATTTCATCTTCATCAGCCTGGTAGATGGCAACACTATACCAACCTCACTGCTGATTTGGTGTTTTCTGGATGATATGCACAAAGACTGATATAATACATAGAAAAAAGGCTTATATATCACAATATCAAAGTGGTTTTGGGAGAGGTAGAAACACTATGGATGCAATTTTAAGTTTGGAATTTAACATTAGGAAAGCCCAAGTAAACAAAGAAAGTACTGTAGAAGTGTTTTTTGATATTGAAAAAGCATATGATGTAATGTGGGGAGAAGGTATATTAATTAAAATGTGGAAGATGTGTATCACAGGACGAATGTACAGATGGATAAAGGATTTTCTGGTCCCATAAGTGGGGGGTTAAATTCAGTGGATAAGACCATGACAATGTTTTTTATAAAGAAAAGAACTGGTAAGGACATTAAACTTAAGTTTTATAATCAAGAACTAGAAAGAGTGAAACAATTCAAATTTCTAGGGGTCTGGTTTAATGAGAGGGTTACATGGGCCATACATAATCAAAAATTTCTAAGAAAATGCAAGAAAGTGTTAAACATCACGAGGCATTTAACTGGAAGTGAATGGGGAGCAGATAAAACAGCGCTGAGGGCTATATACATGGGGTTAATCAGGTCAGTGCTAGACTATGGATGTATGGTTTAGAGTTCAGCAGGAGACGCAATTTTGCAAACGTTAGATCATATTCAGTACCAAGAACTGAGACTCTGAACAGGTGCAATTACAAAAACTTAAACAGCATCATTACAGGTAGAAATGGGAGAAATGCCACTTAACATTAGAAGAGAACAGCTAAGACTAACTTACAGGGCAAGTTCACATGGTGAACGGACAGGAGCATCCAACTCTGGAAAACGTTCAACCTTGCTGGGAAAGAGAAGCAAAAGGTGTGAGAAGTTTTGGTTGGATTGTGAATCACAAAGCTTTTGAAATCGAAATAGATCAGATCATATATTTCAAACAGTACCACTATCAGTAATACAACCATGGATACTTTCAGATGCTGCAGTAGACTTCACTTTGGTGGAAGTTTGGTGAAAGGAGAAATAAGGATGAGGAATTTATTTTAAACGTGCATACAGTACAAAAGTATATTAATCAATATTACAATTACGTACACATTTATATAGCTGCATCTAAGAGTATATCTAATAGAGTTGAAGTAACTTTTATTATGCAAAAGTTTAATATCAAAGGATAAGTGATGGCCTTTTAGCATACACAAGAGCAATGGTTGTGATATTATTAGCTGTCCAGTGGGTTAAAGACACAAGATCATTAAAATCAGTAACTGTTCAGATTTCAGCTGATCACTAGTAAGTTTATAATGCAACCATTCAGAAAGTAGACCTGACATCTTAATATAAATTGAACAAACACTATATAGAGTAAACAGTATGGGACTGACGATTAACTTTTTATGAGTGCCAGTGCGTGCGGTGTTAAGGGAAATGAAATGGCAGATACCCCAAAAAGTTGATTCTGTTCATCTGGACGTAGCGTTTTCAGTGGGTGAAACGTTTCGTCACTCATCCAAGTGACTTCTTCAGTCTCAGCTGACTGCAGGTTTCCCCAATCTTATAAACAGTATATTTGCATAATGACTGAAACCAGCCCACTGAGGGAACAATGGGCTGGGAGGTCACCTTCATCATAATTCTGCAAATTCTCATGACCATTGATCAACAACCACTGATCAAGGCCCACTGATCAAAGACCACTGATCAATGGCCATGAGTACCATTCACAGAGAGTTGGGGAATGGCTGCAATCACAGCATTGTAAGATGGTGAAAGATGTACCCTTATGCCCCCTCCTCGATTCAGGGATGGTCTTTCCCTTTTCACGTAAATGGCCTCCTTGACTCCGCGCTCAAACCAGCGTTCCTCCCTGTCCAGGATGTGTACATCCTCATCATTGAA
>VUQG01045592.1:0-13342 GCA_015106755.1 Etia nguti
TTCCCAAACCAGGATGTGATGTTCTGTGTGAGGATGCTCTCCACAGCGCCTGTATAGAAAATTTTAATGCTTTTAATCAGTCACACACAATAGACCCATTGGAGACAACCTGTCATTCAGTATCTTGCCTGGGGATACTTGGGCATGCAAACTAGAGAAGCTGGGGATCAAACTACTGACGTTCTGATTAGTAGATGACCAACTCTACCTCCTGAGCCAAAGCTGTGCATTTATGTGCAGTGTTTTATTTCAGCTAGAGTCTCTACTGCTGTTTTCCTGCTCATTAACTCACTGTGTGTCTCCCCTCTGGGGTAGACATGAAGTGAAGCAAAGGAGAGACTTCACTAGCCACCAGCAGCCTGCTCGAGGTGACAGCAACGTGTTATGTTGCTTTAAGTGCAATGAAAACCTCCTAGTAATTGTAAGTCAGTCTTAGATGTCAACATCAAACATCTGAAAGGAATATGCAAAATGTTAAACTTACAACAGGAAACGAGAGAAGCTGTCAGGAAAAGGCAGCTCTACCTGCAGATGGTCTTTCTGTGGCCACGCAGTACGTTTAACACTTCTATTCTGGTCTAATGGCTGCTGCTGAATATCTCTCATGTACACAGCATAACCGATATGAGGAAGGTTGTTTTAGTTTGAAAAGCTGGTGCTCTAGTGCAGAAGAGACTTCACACGTCTTTTGTTTCAAACAGAAGGTGACATTCAGACAGAACCAAAAAGAAAAAAAAGCCAGCATTCAGAGCTCCTGCTACTGTTGCACTCTTGAAAAAGAGCAACAGCCCTTTGACATAAGTCTCTCCATCTCTGTCTTGTGGTGAATGTGTTTTCCATTTAAGAGCTTGGGTCTCGGTAATGACTCATCTGTGGTCAGTGGCCTGTATGTACTGATTGTCACTCTGCCACGCGCGCGCGCACACACACACACGCACACGCACACAATCCCCATTTCTGCTCTCCAATACTGATGCTCTCCAACCATCTGATGTCTAATCATTTACACATCAGTTGCCATTTGTGTTTCTTTCATGTGTGGGGTCCACATGGGTGCAGTGTGTGTACATATGTTTAATTTCCAGGTATTTGAGTCTGTGATGAGTTCATCAGGCTTTGTTTTTGTGTTTCACTTACTTGGCATCACTAGACCTGAGCTCTCCTCAACAGTGGTATACTACTTCACTTTGAATTTATGCTGTGCAGCTTCACTAAACTCTAATGGATTTTCCTACCTCATAGTTTGCATTAGACACAGAGTGATGAATTCGAAGAAGTGCAAGACTGGCGCCATAGAGTTATGTATTTTAAATACAGTTTGAATAAGCTGTGTGCAACTTTGTGTGTGCCTCAAATTTATAATATCATTGTGGATTTGCCTTTGTTGCCTAAAAATTAAGCCTCTTTTTCTCTTTCTGTCCTTCTTCCTCTCTCAGTGTCGGATGGTGTGCAAGGATGTGTCAGCTGAGACCATGTATGACGTTCTCCATGACATTGAATACAGAAAGAAGTGGGACACAAATGTTATTGAGACCTTCGATATTGGGAAGCTTACGGTCAATGCGGATGTTGGTTACTACTCATGTATGTTGCGCACTCGCGTGTAAACGCATGTAAATGGCATTCAGGTACAGATTGTTCTGTGATGTTTTGTTCACCTGACTTCTCTTGTTTGTTAACAGGGAAGTGCCCAAAGCCACTTCGGAACCGTGACGTCATCACGCTCCGCTCCTGGCTGCCAATAGGAAAAGATTACATCATCATGAACTACTCTGTCAAACATGCCGTAAGTATACATAAAAGTACGCATATAAATGCTGTACATGGCAACATTTATGTCATTTAACCTTAATGTGTGATCGAAGGAGCACAGGAATGCTAATGCACTGGAAACAAAATAGTGTCTCAGTATGAACTGGGTGAATAGTGCTGTGCAAAAGTCTTGAGTCATCTCGCATTTCTTGATATTTTGCTAGGAAAATGGGAAAAAGGAGCAATGTTTTACTGAAACGTGCTCAAACATGAATGGAAATAAAGTATATAAGGCAAAAGCAGAGTTTGTACAGTTCTAATGAGCTTGAACATCAATATTTAGAGCCGCTTTAGTTCTTCCACACAGCCTGAACTCTTGTACGCAAGCTTTCTTTCAATTTCTTTAAGCAGCTCTGAGGAATAGTTCCTCAGGCTTTCTTTTTTCAAAGTTTCTTCTTGTTATGTGCAGACACAACACAGGGTCACCCCTTGAGTTAGGTGCCTCTTTTATGCTTGAATGATTTATAGGTCAGTGTTAAGTGGCTCAATAAATAACAACAAAAAGAAACATTCCTCCAAAAATGGTCAAGTACAAGGATTGAACTGAAAATGAGTGAAAAAGCAGCCAAAAAACTCCCAAAGCAACCAAAAACCAAAAAAAACCTCTGAAAGAACTTCAGAAATGAGAAGTGGCTCGAGACTTTTACACAGTACTATATACTGGCGAGCTGAAATGAAGTGGTCCTCTTTAGCAAGTTGAACAGGCCCTGTTTTTTTCTAAGGGAACATTTCACCGCTCTGTCTGTGTACGGGTGATTTAAAGTAGCAATAGACAAGTTTTCTGCATTTAAATTGGTTCCTTATGAGCTTCACTTTCACAGCAAAGCTTTGTCTGCCACTGAGTATGAGGCTTAATTTATGGCACAAAATAATCTGACTGCAGTCGGTCCCAGAGAGGTTGATAACACGTGCCTCCTGCTGATTTTCATATGAACAAGTACCTGCAACAGCCATCGTATTTCATTTTTGTTTTCAAAAAAACAAAAACATGAAACCTACTTTCCTAAAAGCCTTTCTGTCTGCTTGCAGACTCAATAAAAACTAAGTGAATGCAACCCACTGCCATGTTGCTAGAAGTTGCTCAGCTCAGAAAACAGGAACGCGATCCAGTCTCCAAAAGTACTTCCCCTACCACGCTCTATTGCCACTTTATTTTTTTTCCTTTACTTATACAGCAACAGTTTAGCTTAGCACCTTTCCAAAGAGCATGCGCTATCATATTGTCTGCCCCTGATGCTTTCACCTGAAACAATGATAGATGATAGAAGAACATATTGTGTTTTAAGCTCAGCTTCCGAGCATGCCTTTTCAAGAACTTGAATAATCTAGATACTAAAAAGCTGTAAAAACAGTCAGTTGATTAGAGAACATCAAGAGGATGTGAGTAACTTTCAGTTTGGCTTGAAACCTCAGCTTTTCGGTTGGCTTTATATCTGTTTGTACTCTTCACCTGTTGCTAGTTGTGTCCTGCATTCATTGACCTGCCACTTGTGTTCTTGGTTATCTGATTGACTGGCTTGTGAAATGTGTAGAAAACTTAAAAAGACTAAGAAAAAGGAGCAAATCCTCACATTTGAGAAGGTGAAACAAAGTAAAACAACAATTCAACACTTTCAGCGATATCTCTCTCACTGTCTTCGTGTCTGGCAGCCTTTTGTGTGTGTATCATGGGTTTCCATGTCTTTTGTCTTTCTTCCTTTTGTCTGTCCCCTGGTGTCCTTTTTCACTCTTTTGTCTCCTCTCTGCTTTTCATTCTAACTTTTGCTCACCAGTACAATGTTTACAGAAGGATAAGACCTCTCATATGACCGAGAGCTGTTGACTTCCGCCCCGCCTTCCGCATTCCTGCATCAATTTGTACTTCTGAACGCAACAAAGTGTGTGTCTGTTTATGTGTGTGGTTAGCAAAGGCTAATCTTGATAATCGGAAAAACTCGAGAGCTCGACTTCCTGGAGTTTGGCTTCAGGGGAAACTTATGAGTGGCGGGTTGGTGCATCCATCAGCGGGACATGGTCCACTTACAATCGCTGTTCAGCTTTTCCACCAATCATAACAGGAGCCATGAATTATTTTCAGTTCTTTAATCATACATTTCCGAGGCTTTTTAGCAGTCTGCTTTTGCAATCCATCTGTCATGTAACTATGGTTAGCGCTGCTGTTAAGCGTACCATTTTGTTGAGTGCTATAGAGTTCGATATGTATTTGCATGAAAACCCTATGCAAATATTTATAATGGCAAAGGCTTAATAACTTCTAATGGCTTCTAATGACCGCTTTGTTTGCTGAACCATAGTTTTTCTTTTTTTTTCACAGTGGAGGCACAGATCCTGACACAACAGTGCTGATCCACTGACTCATTCGTTTGGTTTTATCAAGTAACAGAGGCATTGTAACTATATCCTTGTGCCCAGCAGCTAATTAAGGACTTGTGTGATCCCTGTCATCTATCTCCATCACGAGGACATAATATTTTGGTTTATAGTTCACTTTGGCCAAATAATATTTCGTTTAAATTGAACCAGATTTGATTTACCGTGTGAATATTGGCATAGAGAATAATTATACACTCACTGGCCACTACATTAGTTACACTTTACAACTCTAGGGAACCACTTTTGCTTGCAGAACTGCCATAATTCTTCATTTGAGTACAGTGAACTCATTGTCATGTTGAAGAAACCTGTTTGACATGATTTGAGCTTTGTGACATGTATTTGTATTTTATCCTGCTGCAAGCAGCCATCAGAAGATTAGTACACTGTGGTCATACAGGGCTCTAGACTAACCTTTGCGACGGTTGCACTGGTGCGCCTAACTTTTTTTCTTAGGTGCACCAGCACAAAAGTTAGGTGCACCCAAATTTTTCAACTGCATCACTTAACACCGCACTTTTACATCTTCACTTTTTTTTTTTAAATTGCTGTCCATACAGACAATATTGATTTGTAAATGATTAACTAACAATCTTGTCAACACAAAGTTCTTTATTTGGAGCACATTTCTACAAGAAAGATAAGTTGCTAAAAAAGCGCTTGTGCTTAAAGTGCTTCACTGAGCTGAAATTTAAACTTAAAGCATCTCAAGATATACTGAATAAAAACAAAATCTAAATTAAAAGTGCCTCAAAGTGTCTCAAAGGCTTCAAACTGAACATCTCAATATCTGAACATCTGAACAGTTTGATATCTTATGGACTATCCTCCACTGCAGTCACATGCCCCTCAGATGGCCAACTCCTGTAATTTGGCCTTTTTTTCCCCCTTCTTTTTTTTCAATGTGTCTGATGACACCTATAAACTGGGCACACGCAACATCATTACTGTACGTGGGGTTGACGTTCAAGCCATTTTTCTTGTGAAGAATTATTTTGGACTTGAACTTAGTGAACAGAACTTCTTCTTTGGCAGTATTGTAGGCAGTGTTAAACTAAATCATCACCGGTTTGCTGCTGCCTGCCACCGAAAGGCAGTGGGGAGAGGGGACACTTGGGCAGTGCATTTATCGCAGCATAATGTGTTTTCTGGATACACTGTGCTTTTACAGCGTTTCAATTCGAAATGTATTAGCACCAGTCACAAATGCAGTATTGCTGGTCATGGTCTTTCCACGCTCACGACAGTAAATGCAGTGCATCATGTTGTCAGCTTTACTGTATCTTAGCCAGGGAAACTGGTCAAGCCACTCTCTTTGAAATGTATACACTTTCCCCCTTTTACTTTCAGTGGGCTCTGGCTCGGAGTCGATCATGTGTGGCTCATTATCTGATGCCGTCTCTGGACCAGTGTTAGACATAACCTGAGAGGTTGATGGCTCCGTGTCAGAGCACTGGCTATGAATTTTGGACGGATCAGGCCTTAACTTAACGAAAAAGTTATCAGTTGTTCTTTTGATCTTTTCTCATTACCCACAACTACATCCACCTATATCGGGCCTAGGCTACTCACCTCTCTCTATCCGCCTGCAATGTCAAACGTACAGTCACGTAGGCCTACGGGAATATCTGGACCACGGCCAATCAGAGAGTTCCCGCCCCTGACTATCTCTGATTGGTTTAGACCACGATATGGGCATAATGTGTGTCTGTTGTTGGCCACACGGAGACTTTCAGAGTTGCGGAGACTTTTTTTTTACTCAAACGGCTGGTCACACCGGTGCGACCTAGGATGTTTTTTTTTGTCGCACCATGTCATAAAACCCTGTCATAAAGGAATGGTCCCTGGTGTGGTCTTCTGCTGCTGTGTCCCATCTACTTTAAGGTTTCATGTGTTGTGCATTCATAGATCCTCTTCTGCATACCTTGGTTGTACCCAGTGCTTATTTGATTGATCAGCTCAAACCAGTCTGACCACTTTCCTCTGACCTCTGACATCAACATGGCATTTTCGCTCACCGTTCTCTGTAAACCCGAGAGATTGTTTTGTATGGTAAAAATCTCAGCAGATCAGCAGTTTCTGAAATACTCAGACCAGCCTGTCTGGCATCAATACTCTCATTCTGATGCTCAGTTTGGACTTCTGGAGGTCGTCTTGATTATGTCTACATGCCTAATTGCACTGATTTACTGCCATGTGATTGGCTTATTTGATATTTGTGTTAACGAAGAGTTGAACAAGTGTACCACATAAAGTGGCTGGTGAGCGTATATTCGAGTGCACATAGTGATATATTAAAAATGGTTAATTTTGTCCAAAGTTTAATTATCATGTTGTCGTTCAGCTGATTGCTCATCAAGTTCTCGAGTCCTGAGATGATGAGTTTCCTGGTGTGCTGGGTGTTTTCGAACACATGGCTTAGTCATGATTAATGTTTCAGATTTAATGAAGTCTAAAAAAATCAACAAGATTACATTAGCTCAGAGCATGAGAATTCTGTATCCCAGAAACCTGCAAATGATTTACAAAAGTTCACATTGCAGAGATTTCTACTGCCAATACAAGGTAGTGTGTTAAGTGTAGAAGCCAAAAATATGAGTCAAATAGCAGAGAAAAGATAAAGCAGATGTCTTAGCTGACTGCTGCTCTCTGTTCTTCTTGAGTGTTCTGCACTGTCCCTCTCCTAATTAGTGCAGACTAACCAGTAGTGGACTCCCTAATCATTAATAATAACCTTGGATATACTTTTAGAGTCTAAGGAGCTAAAAGGGAAATAGTGGGCTGCATGCAGCTTTGCTTTTTTATTTACAGAGTGGTGTAGACTGGATTTGCATCAGAAATCTGACTATAAAGCTGAAAATCAGTTTGACTGGCAGCTTAAAAGCACAAACCTCTTGAATGTCTACTCTGCAAACCTTATACAGATCTCACAAAGAGCAAGTTTGTATACATGAAGCAGATATTGGATTTCTGCTTGCATTTGCTGATGCGGGTGCACTTTTAAAGGAGCGTGTCAAATACATTTATGTTGATGCATAAGTTTGGTGCTTTTTTTCTCAGTCTTTCATTCACCTTGTGAAAAAGAATTTAGTGGGTTCCTCGTCCTGTTTGTTTATGCTTTGGCCTCTATGTGTGCTGTTTCCACAGAAATACCCACCTAAAAAGGACATGGTGCGTGCAGTTTCCATTCAGACTGGCTACATGATCCAGAGCCAGGGACCTAATAACTGTACCCTCACTTACATGGCCCAGGTGGATCCACGAGGTAACTATCACTCACATCCGTATACACACAGACAAACACACACACACACACACACACACACACACACACACACACACACACACACACACAGAAAGGTATTCAGCACACAAGGACAAAATCAAACAGAGCACACACAGGAAGAGCAAAACACACTCACCTAGGTACTTAACTCTATGTTCTATGAATTATTCATTGCCCTGCCTTTATGTCAAAATGTGTCACCATAGCAACCATATGAAGGACAGTCTATCTCACCTCTCGCGCGCGCTGTCTCGCTCACTCTTCTTCACTCTACTTTTTTTCCTAGCAATTAATGTTCTCCTCTTATTCTCCAGTTACTTCACTTTCTAACTGCTGATCACATGCAAGCCAGTGCCGATTGTGTAACTCTTTTTAATTATCCGTTGCTAATGCCTGTGTGCGTGTGTATGTGTGTGTGTTTGTATGCATGTATGAGAGAGAGCCATATGGGCGCAGTGAGTAGTTACTAAGTTACTAAGCCTTGCTTTGATCCTAGTAATGTGAAATAAAACAGACTCTGTCACTCTCCAACTTTTACCCATGATACTTTGCTCACCCCGACTCTCTTTACAGGTTCGCTACCCAAGTGGGTTGTCAACAAGTCTTCCCACTTCCTTGCTCCATGCGTAAGTAATATGTGGAGATTAACAAAGATCCTGTGAGTGTGTTGTGTGTTTGACTGTGTGATAATCCGCACTTCCACTCAGCACAGTGCCTGTCACCATGAGAAAAAACGCAGACCTTATAGTTTACTGCTTGTCTGAGGGCGTCTGCTGTATATGTTTATTAAAATAGGGAAATGATTCTCTAGAGAGCATGCTCTGATGGAGGATTCCTTAGAGATGATATCAGGGAGAGAAGGCATCTAGTTAAGACTGTGAATAAACACAATAGGATTTTTAGAGTTTTTAGAGATTTGCTTCAATTCATATCTCAAAAAAAGCATTTCACATTGTTACTTTAATCAATAGTCTGGATTTTATCAAAGCTTTTTAAAAAATATGTATCTAATTATTCATATTAGGAGAGGGTCAGAATATCAAAATGGGATTTGGACAGTGACACATTTATTTATTTTTTTGCAATTTTCCTTTGATACACCAACACGGCGGCTTTTAAATCCAACAATCAAGACATGATTGAAGTGCAGTTTTTTAAAATTTACTTCATACATAGGATTCCATTTTCATAGGCTCAAAAATAATCAGACAGCTGACTGAAGAGCAGATTTTCGATCAGGTGAGGGCTGTTCTCTCATTATTCCATGACAAATTAAACAAATAAAAGACCTCTATTTATTTCCAAGTGTTGGCCGGTTGCTATACACCGAGGCTCTCAAAATAAAGTCCAAAGAGATAACAGTGTCAGTGAGAGAGGGATCATCATTAGGCTGAACAAAGAAAATAAACCAATCAGAGAGTGGCTGAATCAACAATCTGGTTCGTTCTTAAAAAGAAGGAATGCACTGAGCAGCTCAGCAAAACCAAAAGACTTGAAAAACTATAACAGAAGCCAACTAAAGTGCATGAGGACAGATTATTTCCATGGTTAAGAAAAACAGCTTTATAACATCTAACAAAGTCAAGGACAATGTAAATATAGATAGTTTACAACAAGGTGCAAACCACTGATTACACTCAAGAACAAGAAGGTCAGATTAGACTGAAAACATCAAAAAGAGCCTGCACAGCTCTGGAAAAAAATTATACAGACAGAACTCGTATCAGAATGATGGGAATAGAAAAGTACAGAGGAGAGAAACAGGTAATAATACTACATTAACTCTCAAACATGGTGGAGGTAGCGCTATGGCATGGGCGTGCTTGGCTGCCAGTGGAACCAGACCACTAGTATTTGTTGATGATTTAACTGCTGACAGAAGCAGTAGGATGGATTTTGAAGTGTACAGGACAGAAGTGGGATATTCTTCAGTGGCAACAAGCAGCAACTGAATGTGGTGGCAGTAAATAAAACAGTTAATACAATACTTTTGCTAACCCCCTTGAATTAAAGCTGAAAGTCTGCACTTTTTTCACATACTGTTGAAGTGCAGATCCGATTCATCGTTTTTGATTTGGAATCCACCGAGATGGTGCAAAGAGGAAAAATCAATTCATTGTCAAAATACTGCAGACCTAACAGTATATAGTATTGCTTTCCTTTTTGGTAGATATATTTTTATTAAAAGATGCGGCTGCTCTTAAAGCGAGAGTGGTTGCAGTGAAGAAGATATATGCAAATCATAGGATTTAATAATAGTTGAAAGAAAAATTGCTGAGTGATATGCATCGAATAAATACACAATTGCTGCTTTTTGCCTTTTTAGCTTTTTATTTTTTGGTCTCTGCAGTTACAAAGATACCCAGATATATTCTAGATGATTGTCTTGCCATGCACTGAGTGCTGCTGTAACTTGCCGGACCATTGTTTTCGTATGAGACGTGTTGCTCTGTGATTTTTACCCTTAAAAAAAGCATACAGGCATGTTGTTTCTGACATTAAGTACTATCAGAAATGTGTGAAGGTCCCTTGTTCAGCTCTGATATTTGGAAAAAAGACATTCTCTGTTCTTGTGGCTCTGAAAAAGATCTCCTCCCTCTTTTTATCCTTGCCCATGTTTTATCTCTATAGATTTCTCCATTCCTCACAGCTTCCCTTCTGTCTCCCTTTATCCTGTCACTCATCCATCTTCATCTCTATTTTTGTATGGGTGCTATTTCTGTCCTCTGTATTTTTCATCTCTGTTGAGTTCAGCCTGTTCTTCCTTATAGAGTATTGATCAAGCATACGTGTCGGCCAAGTTTTCTGCTGGAAATAATTTCTTTCTATCATTGCCATCATTTCTCATAAATCACATTTTGTTGTTGTTTCTTTTGTTATTTGTTGTTGTTTGTTCTTTCCAGGCCATGAAGAAGATCTGCAAAGCCTGTGTGAAGTATCCAGAGTGGAAGCAGAGACATAACCCTGCCTTCAAGCCGTGGCTTTACCCAGAACAGACTACATTGCCCAGCATCCCGCTCTCTGAGCTCAGCATCCAGCGGGCAGAGAGCCTGGAGAATATTGATGAGAGCTCCCTGGCTGAGGCCCATGAAAGAGAAGACAGCGACTGACACAAACACATTCACAAGCAGCACACACACTCATATCTTCAAGCAGGGATGCAGAAATGCCTGTAACATGCATCATGACATGTATGTGTATGTGATTCTATTTGTAAGTATGTGTAAACATACACACATACATACACGTACTTGTATCCATATTGTACATGCAAAGTGCACTTTGCAGGCATATCAGTAGGAACATATAGGTAAGCATTCATGCAGACAGACAGTCACACATTAACATGCGGAATGTGAGAACACAAACTCACAACATGCAACTGCTTCACTCAAACTATATTTCGAGAACTTTTAGCCTAGTCAGTTTTCTAATTGGGACCTATGCAGATCATCGCAGCTGAATATGTTTTCAGTAAGATTTCATGTCAGAATGTTTACAGACTAACCCGACAGTGCACCTTCTGCTGTCATTCAAAATATTACTGAATTATTAGAATTAAACTGCCCTCTTTTAGATACCATTCAAACACTTCAGCGCAAGATTACACACACACCCACACACTGTTCATTTATGCTACACTAATGCCTTCACATGAGTACGCCCTCTCTTCCCTATCATCATATTTCAGTCCAATGTTATGTGCCTCCATCACATTTTGTAAGCACATGATAAATATGCAGGTGTGCAGAAGGCAGCTGGAAAACCCACCCAAACCTGCATCCACGTCTATCTTACATGCATGCATGCACTCACGCACACATTCAACACTCACACGTACTGTCTGATCCTCTGTTCCAGAGATGGATGAATGTATGTAGAGATTCAAGATTAAATACAGATTCCTACAGAGGTTTTCAAATTTCACTGGTGATCCGAGTATTTTTTTCTCTGTGTTTGTGTGTCTGTTTTACCCGTGGCGCTGAACTCGCTTTGGGTTTGCGGCTGATGTCGCCTGCAGGTTTGCATGGTTGGAGTGATGGTGAAAGGGGTTTAAAGAATCATCGACCCAATCATCTGGTTGCTCTGCTCCCATTCACACAATCTGCCGTGAGACGTGCACACAAAACCGCTGTGACGCGATTAGAGCGGGGGAAACACCCCGTCACGCAGCCTGCACGCGTCGTATCCAGCCGTGCGCTTGCATATGTGTAGCATATGTGCGCGCTCAGTGGCCTAGATCAGGATTAGGAATCCCCTCAATCTGTTGGCATGGCAACTCTGAGATCGACTCAGCACTAAAAAAAGAGAGAGTGTTACAGAGGAAGTGATTTTATTTATTGAAGGGTGTCCGCCCCCAATCTTCAGTTGTATGATTGGAGTAAAAGCATGTGCAAGAACACTGAAAATGCACCGTGGGTCCTTGTGATGAGCTAATTAAATGACAGGAAGAAGGAGCTTGATATTACTCTTAGCACAGCAGCTGAGCAAACCATTGTGCCGCAGTGAGAGGAGCGAAGCGGTGAACTTTTTATGTAACACCGTGGCCGTGTTTCTTGTGCATCTTCCTCTTTATCTGTTCCTTTTTTTAATACAACATCCGCCTCTGCATATGCGTTGCCTAATAAAGTATGAATGATGGAGGAAGGTGTGTTTGAGAGATAGACAGAGACACACGATGTGTAAACAGCTCTTGTGCTCCTCGTTTCTTTCCTCTTTTTTGTTTTGTTTTGTGTTGTTTTTCATACAGCTGTATTGACTGTTTGCCCTTATAACCATCCATCTATCCTCAGAGTCTTAATGAGGACTCTGGCCCAGCCATCAACATTATGTGCATGTGTGTGTCAGAGGAAAGGGCTGCATGTGCACAAATGCATGTCCCAGTGGCATCCCTGTATTGTCTTCCACCCGCCTCCGCAGCAGGAGGAGACGTATAAGCAGCATGACGGCCGGCAACCTCCCCCTGTGTGTGCGTTTTCTGCATATGTGTCACACTGCCACCCCCACAGCAACCCGGCCCACCGGGGCTGATAGCCTGGTGATGACTCATCACCACCCCACCCCCTCTTCAACTCCTCGCCATCGCTCGCTGTCTCTTTTATTCTCCCCTTTTAATTCCTCCTCAATTTCTGCTCTTCTCTGCCCTGTTTCTCCTCTTCCCTTACCCCCCTCTCTTCTCCCTGCCATCTATCCTTTGATCTTCTCCTCATCCAGACTTCTTTTTTTTCTTTGAGCCTCCTCTGTGCGTCACTCCTTTCCCCATCCTCCTTCCCCTCTTCTCTATTTCTGCTCTTCTTGCTTTCCTGCGCTTGCCTCCACTCTTCTCATTTTCTCCTTCTTTTTAATCTCACCCATTTGTTCTCCTTCATTTGTTCCCATCCTGTTCTGGTCTGCTCCCAACTCACTCATTTATTACTTGTTTTTGCTTTTTTCTTCTCTTAACGACACTTACTACTTTTTAACTACCTTTTTTCTCCCCTTTCTGTCCGTGTTTCCTTCCATCTCCTATCCTCTGGCTAACCTTTCCAGTTAAGTCCCCCCGGCTGTATCCTTACCGTAGATCCTAATTGAAATGAATAACAGACTCCCACGTCAGTGACTTGTTGGCTCAGTCTGGCTCCTGAAGGCTAAGATGTATTACCCTTTTTGCTCATCCACCCCCTGAGTGATGGGGCCTCTCCTATGACTCTCCCAGCACACTGAAACAACAAGTGACACACAGGCACAGAGAGATGCACACACACCTAGATAACATTAGTATTAAAGGTTTGACAGAGCATAACATGTGACCTTTTTTTGTTCACGTAACCTCCCAGCATGATGTGTTTTGCTCATGGAGCCAACTGGGGCATCATGATTTATGATGAGAAT
>VUQG01045594.1:0-14190 GCA_015106755.1 Etia nguti
CATCTATTTTCTCTGGAGTTCAGTTTGAGTCGATGAGTCAGTGAAGCTCATTTCTGTCTGATGACAGTGATACTGGGGTCAGCTGTTGAGGATATCCTGAACCCCTCTGCCATTAAGCACTGCTGTGTTTGCCGTTGTTAGCTGGTGTTAGCAACTTTGAAGTGGATCTAACATTATCGGACTGCGACGCTTCATGAAAAAAAAACGCTTTTAGATGTGAGAATGTAACGAAACTGTTTGAGGTCTGACTATAGTTCAGGAGATGAGGTTTGGGGTGAGGAAGCAGAGGGTGAGGCGGAAATGGACTGATTCTTATATAGCGCTTTTCTACTCTCCCGGAGTACTCAAAGCGCTGTATACAACATGCCTCACTCACCCATTCACACCCACTCATACAAGCACTTCTAAAGGCAAGTGCAACTAATAAACATTCAGACACATTCACACTCCGATGAACGCATCGGAGGGCAATTTGGGGTTAGTATCTTGCCCAAGGATATTTGGCATGCAGACTGTGGGAGCCAGGAATCGAACCACCAACCTTCCAATCAGTAGCTGATCTGCTCTACCACCTGAGCCACAGCCACCCCAGGGAAATGAGGGAGGAGAAGGAGGAGAAAAGCATAATGAGAAAGGCTGAGTGTCCATCTAGGCCACTGTTTTCAAGATGGCGAGGGAACACGGCGGCTTCCACAAACCAGTGCCCACTCCAGTGTATTTCTACACATATAAGAACCCATCACTTTGTTGGAAGATATAATTACACACAAATCAATATATCTTTATTAGTACAAGAATTTCCTATAAAATAACAATAAAAATGACCACCTATTCTACCTTTAAAGGCTCTTTTTTTGTTGACTGAACTGCACCTTTCCCTGTTTTTCTGAGGAGATTACACATGTGACTGAGAAACAAGAGTCTTCTGTGCAAAGGTTACCAAAATTGCAGGAAAGATTTACCATCTGGCAATCATACACATCCTTTTCAAATGGAGATGAAAGTGTCCACAGCATCTGCACATCTAAAACATTTTCTCATGTCTAATACCAGCTGCCCTGCTGAATGTATTGGAAGCTGTCATTGCTATTGGCCCAGATTACAGATGTCCCGGCTGCGCTGTTTATTCGGCGCCTGATGATAGTATTGCAGGAACTGTGGCGTGTAGACAACACATAGAGGTGTGACTGTGAGTGACATTTAATGAGATCTGGAGAACGACGCACATAAATCACCAGCAGCACGGTGACAACGCTCCTCTGCTGCTGCCCTTAGTTACTGCGAGGTTGCTAACAGTAACACGCATAGTGCTTATTTCTTAAGTCGCCTCCCTGCAGTGTTAAAGCATCACACACACACATACACACACAAACACACACACAAAATTATAATACCTGAAATGGTGATCTGATCTGAGGGAGGAGTGCAATTATAGGCGTCGCAACCTCAGTTGTAAATCTAGCTGCATTCCTGTGGAGACATTTAATTAGCCCATTCAACCCCACTCCACACACATACACACACACACACACACACACACACACACACACACACACACTCTCACACACACACACACACACACACACACACACACACACATAAATAGACCGGGTGTGGTAGGTCTTTAGTGAAAAGAACAGAGTTAATGTGTGGTCGCTAAAGATGGTGATATGTTACTTCCCTCTTCTGGAGGCAATCAGCCATTACAGATCTAACTGCAATCAGAAGGTCCGCATTCATCACACATGCGCCCACAGAGATGCTTCTACTCATTCTAGATAATTAGGCCTGAGTGAAAGAAATACATTTGCTTGTACTGCACACCTGCAAACATTGCACTGCAAACTTTTAATGCGTAATACGCTATTAACTGTGGGTTGCCCCTCACTTAAAGTGACAATGAACAACACAAAGTTGAGGGAGGGCATTCCCAACTCAGACTATTTGGGGAGTGCGTGAATGCAGTGTGAGCCAGCATTAACAAACTCTGTGTCAAAATGAGTTTGTGCTTTTCTACCTGTGACAATTTAAAACATTCGCCGTGAAATGCATTCAATAAGTGCACCCTAAACGACAGCGATTCAACCCCATCCTGATTTGAATTTGGCAAAACTTGTGAAAATACCTGTGAGGGTCGAGTATGAATGTGTAACGCCTTAACTCCTATCAATATATGAAAATAAAAGTTAAAAAAATTGGTTTCGATCACTATTCTGAATACATCTTTTTTTGAATGCATAGGTTATTCAACACTAGATGTTCTAGTGTCTCACTTGTGAGCGGCGCACCTTTGGGGGGAGTGTTTGTAAGTGGATATGGTAGGATGGCCCAGAGCCACTGGAGGATAATCTGCTGCCAGCTGGGTCCTGTCACCTGTATGCTTAGTTTATAAAGAAGTTGGACTCGGGCCTTCTCTTATGGTACTGTTATCTCACTTGTGTCTGACTGTCAGACTATTTGTAAACTGATTCTCTCTGATTTATTCTCAGCGGATCAGACCCCACGCCCCACATCTGATAAACCCGACTGTGTCTTCTGACCAGGTTAGGAGACAGCTGGAGAAGCCACATGACTTCCACTGCTGAAACAAAAAAATTCCCCAAAATGGGCTAAACAAAGTAGTTTTTCTTCTTCTTCTTTAGTAGTTATTTAAGATGCACTTAGGAACAGATATTTTAACTGCATTATTTAAATGAGTTAGATTTAGATACCGACTACACCTACTCTTGTGCTCCACTCTAGTCTCCCTACAACAGAGGTGTAACCATCTTCATTGTCATGCCAACTTGTAACCATGAAAAAAAGGGGGCCTATAATCTGCCCTCTACTCCTCCATCATCCACTCTCAGACTTTCTCATCATTTATCTTTCTCTCACATGCACGAACACACACACACACACACACTTTCACCAACACCAGACATTTGTAAGTGAAGTGGGTCAGAGGGCGGAGGAGATGAATGGAGGTCTGAATAGCTGGATGGAGAGATGAATGGATGGCTGAATTAATGGAAGAATGGGTGGATGGATAGATGGATGAATGAGAGAAGAAGATGTAAAGAGGTCAGAGAGGCACAGACTGGCTGCGCTCCAGCACAGGCCAAGGGCAACATCTCTTCTAAACCTGTTATGAGAGTGAGTAAAACTTCAGTCTGAACCAAGCATTTTACAGATGATGGTGGAGGATTTTTTTTAAATATTTAATTCAAAACCTTTTACACAAAATTTGAGGGAATGCAGGGATTTCTATTTGGGAACGGACCGGTAAGGAATGTAGATGTGGGAAATGTCCCAACAGGTTAAAATGTTAAAAGAAAGGACAGGGTAAGGACAGGTAATTTACTCAATATGTTCATTCAGCATCTTAAATCATGGGTATTTTAATAAATAAGATCATAAACAATGGAAAGCTCCCCAGCATAAAACTTAAAAGACACCAGTGATTGACTACAATGAGAGCAGACTTGCTTTTGCGTGGTTTTTATCCCTTACATTTGTCTGGTACATCAGGCCACCAATAGCTTGCTAATAATGACTTATTTATATTTCTAAGACGGTAATATATAAAAGATGGAACAAGAAAAATTACGACATGATTTGTGGAGTTCTCAACATGTAACAATGTAATTTTTAGCGTTATTATCCTTTTAAAGTGTTTCCTGCTCCAGTTTTCTTTCTCCAGTGAAAAAGAAACAGCGCAGCCGATAAATATGAGGATCACTGACTTCAGCAGCATCAACGGTGATGAAAGAAAGAACATGTTGGTGTAGGATGTCCTTGCAAGGCGACACGGCCTGTTTCGTATGGTTGATAGACCTTTAATAAATAAACCTTCTCTATCACAGGAACAGATTCCCTGCTGAGACGGATAGAACGGGCTCTAAGTGAGTGTGCTCCGGAGGAGTGTGTGTATTGCCGGGTGCATGTTGGTATGTTTGCTGCTTGGTATGTGTGGAAGAATGTGCGTCTCGGAGCACATTTGTCTAAGCGTGTGTGTGCGTTGGTACATGTGTGCGTGTGTGGGTCCATTTGTCTTGTTACCAGTTTAAGCTGCCAATGTAATCACCATAAGAAAGACTCTGGAAACGAACTCTCTAACCTTCACAACCCCTGCCCTGGCAACTATAAGAGCCACACACGCACACACACACACACACACACACACACACGCACGCACACACGCACACCCACACACACACTTATTGTTTTCTTATTTTCTGTCATTTTACATAGATATTATGCTCCAAATGTGGATGGTCTTTTAAACATGACCAAAGTTGCAAATAAAAATATCTATGCTCTGTATGAAATTATAGTGACACAATAGGCTTAATATGATCATCTCAGGCATGCTGTTGTGGTTGTGAGCATAGCGGCTTCACCTACTGTACCTACTGCTTAAACCTTCTGTTTGTCAGTGACAACAAATCAGAAGAATTCTGTCTTAAAAGGATTTGGGCTTTTTAGGGAAAGCAGCTAAAACATCTTGTTTCGGAGAGTGGATGAAATGAGAAGCTGTATCAAGTTCCAGTGTAAGATAAATAGAGTGTAATTATCAATAACTAACAGAGTTAAAGAATTAACAAAACAAAACAATGGAGCTAGAAAGAAGCATAAAAGGGTCCGTTTTAGGAAGCAAAAACAACGACAGAATTCAGCTCATTGCATGTGAAATACAACATGTAGGACAACATACTGGGCTGGAATTTACACTGAATGGTGGGTAAATGCTAGAATAAACTGAAACCAATACAGTATCTCTGTCCCCTCAGTATTAATGCAACATGGGTTGCTGTAGCTTCTGAACAATAGCAACAGTACAGACAGCAGGAGCAGTACTTCAGCTGCTGGAGCGAGAAATGAACAACAAATTGGCCTTGAATTGCTTGACAAAGTACAGCAGAAGCCTGAAAGTTATACCTCACTCAGGCTCAAGTGATGGCAACATCCAGAAGAATAAATTTGACCCATTGTCAGAATCTACTCTTGTTTTTTCATCTCATCTCTGACCTTTTTGTATCAGTTAATTCATGTTTTTTGTAGTTTTATACATACGTATGCACACTGGATCTGAGCTTAATATATAGCTATGAGTAGAGCCAGTTATAGGATAAAATCCAGTATTTAAATATAAAAGTCAACATTTTTTTCTCTCTTTCAGAAACAACAGATTTCTCTAATATTTGCTATGCCTAGTTATTTATTTACTCATTTACACTCTGCCAAACTCTGCACAGTTTTTGTGCAATTCAAATGTGTTTTGCCAAGAGGAAAGTTACAGATTCAATGTTAACAGATACGACGTCAACACTCATAACATGGCTGAAGGGTGTTTCTCCCATCTCTTCTTAGCTTTTTTATTTTCATTCTAAATGCTGATGCCAGCCAACAATAACAGCCTGCCAAAAAATCAGGCTGTAACTATGAGGGTAGCTGTCACTGGGTTTATCCAACACTGACAAAGTGAAAATGGTGAATAAATGGTGAAATCCAAAAGGAGAGACACATATGCATTACACTGCTAACACAATATCAGCTCTTTGCAAGCATCCCCACATAGAGCATGCTAACGCAAAGCTAGCAAAGAGCCCAGAGTGATGTTAAAGGCGAGTATCTGCAGACCCCAGTCCAGTGGCCGGAGCCTGAACTTCAACAGGTAACATAAGCAGTTATGAGCAGACTTGCAGCGTTGTAGCCTTCATTTCTACTTTTTTGTGTTACTAGAGTAGAATCGCTTTCGCTTTTGAGTCTATTTGGTCTGGTTTTCAACTTAGCTTTGTGTGCAGGCAC
This sequence comes from Etia nguti, assembly GCA_015106755.1. Taxonomy (NCBI): domain Eukaryota; kingdom Metazoa; phylum Chordata; class Actinopteri; order Cichliformes; family Cichlidae; genus Etia; species Etia nguti. Next base: position 5,791 of record VUQG01045594.1, read on the forward strand.
ATGTGTAAACACTAAGAGAAAGATCTTATGTGTCCTCATGAGGATAGACATTTGTGTTACTGTGTGGAACTGTAGCCTAAGGATTATATTGTTAACTGGTAATGTGTCTCAGGTCATTTTACAGGGTAACCCGAAAGCAAGTAAACAAGTAATGCACTTCTGTTCTGCCTGTTGTTTGGTACGTCATTGTTGTAAAAAAGCATCTGTCACAGGATAAAACATATATTGCAATGCACACAGACCTCTCTACGACATCTTGGCCGCTCCAGCATGTGTGCTGCTCCACTTCCATCTCACTTTCACAAAGCATCTCTGGCAACTCGGTGAAAAACCACTGGTACCGCTGGATAGAGCCCTCAAACTCTCTGAAAAAGAGTAGGAATTGTGCACAGCTGAATGGTTGGGTTGTTGTTAACAAGAGTAGAGGCGGTGTACCATATGCCTTTATTTGTCCCAATTTAGACTTGTCAAGTCCAATTCGCTGCAAAATCCCTTCTGATAGACCGAAGGCAACAAAAGGAAGCCACACAGACTCACTTTAGATAATAACTGTGTAATAAAAATCTGATATTTGGGTGCATTTATTAAGTCTTCTTAGAGTCCCAAGTTTAGGAAAATACTATATATCATTTATATGGAACACTGGTGGAATTATGCGATTTTACCATGATAATGTAATATAATGTAATGTAATATAATAATACAGCCATAGAGAATCATTTTACATGAATTTCTTGGAATATGAATACTTTTAATGGCAACAGACACAACTAAGGCTAGATAAACAACACTCTCAAAACTTAGGATAACACAACGGAGACAAATCGTTGTCCTTTTACTTCTTGATTTTAGGGTGATTTAATAGTTCATAAATACAACAGTTACCTTGATATTTTTTTCAGGTTTCCACTCTTCTCCCCTCTGGTACCTTTAAGAGGAAATGACCTAGTGACAAACACAAAGAAATGAACATTTTTTATACTTGATTTCCATCAGCACCATTATAATCAAAAGAGGTTTTGGAACCTCCTCGCCTTTTTACACACATATGTGGAAAGCACAAGGCATATGTGACATATAGAAGCCTAAGGTTGAGAGAGGAATGGTAACACATTCAAAAGAATGTGTAAGACACAATGTGAAAAGAAGGAGCTGGAGTTGAAGTTGGTTACAAAGTGGCTTGGAGGTATCCAGCAAAATATGCAGCCTGAAGCAGCTTAAATAACCTGTCATATATGAAATTTGCCAACCTAATACCTAATGTGTGTAGGATAAAAGCTAATCCATCAGCTGATAGGAGCTGCTCTCAGCTGATTAGGGGCTAAGCTTTCTGATCTGCTGATGTTCTGCTTGAACTTATACTTTGCCCATACTTCCCCTGCAATACGTGAATGACAAATGTAAAAAAATAACACTACTCAATCCTCCTTTACCGGCCCCAAATATTTCCATCTTCTCTAACAATAAGCAACGCATATCAGCAGATCCAGTATGTCACTCACCTCCGCGATTGCAGCCGAAATCGCCGATGAACTGGTGGACCAACTGAAGGAGGCAAAGTCACAGGTGACCTCTCCAGGGTCGCTGATGTTGTAGTGTGCACGGTAGTAGACTGTGGGCCCATCACCACAGGACCAGGTGCCTGGCTGCCGCACACTTTCTCTACCTGAAGAAATACTGGATGATAAGTTTGGGCTGTTTTTCAGAGGAATGCTGAATAATGTACACGGACTATCTAGAATTATAACACACGTTTATCTAGACCACCTGTCATGTTTCAGATGTGTTCATTCGTATTGGTAATTGGATGAACTGGGAGACAATGCTGGTTTTTTCTTCCTTTCAGTAGATTTCCTGGAATTAGACTACTTGTCAATATGCTCAGTCAAACTGACATTACCAGTTGGAGAAGTTAAACTTTGCCTTATTTGACTAACTGCTTACTAATCTGTACTAACTCTTTATTGCACCAAGGATGTTGAGGTCTATGACCACTGACTCAGGTTATTAGGAGGCATGCCATGTGCCCCTTACCTTTCATAGCTGGTAGTTTTTTGGTTGTTATCACAATAAATACACAAAAGGTTAGCCTCATACCTATTATTCAGTTAAAGAATGGAGAATGTAAGCTTCCATGACTTTCCCACCTTCTCATGTGGCCCCTTGGGAAAATTAATTGCCCACCCCTGCATTAGTGTTTAATTTTCTCACACTGGTTGTCAGGTTCTCTAAGAGAACAGAAATTAGTGTTGTCTTAACCTTAGCATTAAGTGTAGCCAATATTTCATTTAAACTACTGTCATGTGTCTCATGAATGAAGAACTTTGATCAAATATTTAATGAAGGGGCATTTTCTTATCAGCCACAATTAGCAGTGCAATTATGTCTGTGTATGTTTGTTTACCTCTCAGGAATCTACTCTACTAAGTCCACAATGTTCTCTCAAAGTTGGACGACTACTCTATTGCTTCCTCCAACAGTGTGTGCATGCATGCATGTGTTTGTGTGTCGTCTGTTTGTCTACAGATTAGCCACAGAAACTTTCTCATCACTCTGAACCAAGCTGCATTCTGGGTATCGGTTGTCCCGCCAACCACAGTCTTTGTCTGGCACTGGATCTGTATTCACACTCACATACACGCTCACACACACACACAGACTGAAGGGAACCCCAGATTCTCTAAAGAGAATGAGGCTGTTTTTAGCCCATCTAGGTACAAGGCTTTTCTAAGAAGCTCCAACTGCCAGGCTGAAAGAAACCCATGGCCTTCCTCCCTCTGTGTCCAAAATTCAAATGACTTTATTATTGAGGCATATGTGTAACAATGTTGGGGACCGGATGCTCATCTTCTTTTTTTCTTTTTTTTTTAGTTTTAAGCGCTTTAACATTACATATTTAAACTTTTTTTTCAATTGATTTGCATCCACAAGACTACATGTCATACTTTAAACAATTATAAGTGTACCCAGTATTATTGCTTTTGCTTACTGTGGCTGTGATGCGTGGCCCATGCAGCTGCGCATGCAGTATGGCATCATTTACATGGTGTCTCACGGCTAAGAGAGCTAACTCCATGCTGTTGTGGTTGCTGCTGGTTGCTAAAGTAGCAGCTAGGCGTTGGAGCAATACCACCAGACTCCCCCAGGGGCCACCCAGCTCAGATACACCCACCTAGAACAGAGAGAGGAGAAAAAATGAAGAATGAGAAAATGCAGATCGCATACAGTACTTCCTCTGAATCAGAGGAGACTATCTCTCTCTCTCTCTATATATATATATATATATATATATATATATATATATATATATATTCTCTACTTTACTCAAGATGAATTTGAATTTTTTGTTGGATTTCTGTCTTTATTGTCTATGATTTCTGTCTGTCTAATGTTTCACAGTGATTTTGCGCTTTTTAGATATAATTGAATTTAACTCACTAACTGAATTTCTCTTTAAATACATTGTTTCCTCCGCCTCTCTGTTTGCTCTGTGTGGGTTTTTCTTTCCTTCTCATTACTGAGGAGGATAAACATGTTGGGAGTCGTTGTTGTTTTTTTTTAATCAGACTTTCCTTGCATCCAAGAAACTCTCAAGTGGGACGAACAGTGCCATCTTCTAGTTTTGTGCTATAAAGAATTCCCCCTGGGCGCTGGTACAGCTGTCCAGCAAATTTCAAAGCAGACTACTAAGAAGCAAGAAAGAGACTGCCAATTCTCTTGGCAATGCTCTTGTTATCTGTCAGTCAAAACGTAATGTGGGAATGATCTGTTGGTGGTAGAATTCTCTCAATGATTCAGCAGAATGAGAGATGGGTGCATTAGTGCGAATTTGGTAACCGTCTCGCCCCATGACAGCGGGATACAAATTCTCTTGTGCCTCCCATGCATCTAAAACACTGTCTTCTTCAAATCACACACTGAACCCAAAAGGGAGTCCAATAGGTTTTGAGGTTCTGCAGAGATTACAAATGAGAAGATTTAGAAGAGCAAAAGTGTCATTGCAACAATATATGTAAAATGTTTTCTTTCTAAAGCCAATCTAAACAGGACTAAGCTCACTTTTCTGGCTGGGTTTATTCACTGAGTACAGAGACCAATCGGGTGATTATCTAAGATTAGCATAAAAAGTGTAAGATAGCCTGACTTCAACCAGTTAAAAAATATATACGTACCAAAACCTCTCGAACATAGACTGTATAGTGGGCAAAATCCACTGTTGAATTTGTAAGTTTGCTCACATAAAAAGAAGTTTCTAATTTTATGGTCGTTTCATTTTCATGGAGAGTGTCAACCAAAAATTAAAAAAAATCACATTACATAAATTATAAATTCATTTGCATGTCACTGTGAGGAATGAGCAGCCAGCTAACCTGCTGATTAAATACAAGAAAGGCTTTCTGCACCAAGTACTAAGTCAAGTTTTGCTTGGAGATCAAACACTTATATCACTCAGTAACGCGCAAATTGATTTATAACTATTGTGGTTATTTTGGTTGATATTCTGTCTCTCTCCATTAAAATTCCACTACATAAAAAATTAGAGGCTGTTAATTTCTTTGTAACTGAGCCAACTTACAAGTTCAGGAGGGGATCAAATAATTACACTGATCAGCCAGAACATTATAACCACTGAAATGGGAATAACACTGATTATCTCTTCATCACAGTACCTGTTAGTGGATGGGATACAGTATATTAGAGAGCAAGTGAACATTTTGTCATCAGAGTTGATGTGTTCAAAGAAGGAAAAATAGTTAAGCGTAAGAATTTGCTTTATATGGCCCAAACTGTGATGGCTAGATGTGTGGGTCAAATCATCTCCAAAAACGTAGAATGAGAGGCAGTGCCTTTCAGTTCAATTCAATTCAGTTCAGTTCAATATTATTTATACAGCGCTCTCCCATTCTACTTTTAAATACTCTAGGAACAACAAGTAAGCCTGCAGTGTGAGAGCGAAGTGCTCTAATGGGGTGATATGGTACTACAAGGTCATTAAGATAAGATGGGGCCTGATTATTTAAGACCTTGTATATGAGGAGCAGGATTTTGAATTCAATATGAGAACAGCCCTACCAAGGCTGAAGACAGAGCAATGGAAGAGCATATAGGAGAAGGACGCACCACATAAAAACAATGCTCACTGGCTAGTGGATCTAAGAGCATACCATTGCAACTTCGCTAAGCAGGATCCTGTAACAATCACGGTGACAAACTTTCAAGATGGATCCCAAAATGTTGATTGTGTTCATCGTAGCTTTCAGTGGGAAAAACGTTTTCCCACTCATCCAAGTGAATTCATCAGTCTCAGCTGAATGCAGGTTTCCCCAATCTTATAAACAGCACAGTTGCATGACTGAAACTAGCACGACTGACGAACAATGGGCTGCGAGGTCCATTTCATGATCATTAATATGAAAATTGTCATGGCCACCTCTCTCCTCAATTCAGAGGAGCAAGTGGCTCCAGTAGATCCCAGGATTAATATCTGACAACTCCTGTTAAACGATATCACAGCAAAGCATGTAAAAGACACGCTGGTCCACAGTGTCCAGTGTAAAGTGTGAAATGGACATGCATGCAGTCTGGTTTTGTTTGGGTTTTTTGCACCTTTTTCTGTTTATTTAATGTTGTGTATGTAATGGTGACTTCAGTAACAGCACAGGAAAACTTGTAAAGAAGAGAAAGTTGACCTGTTGCTTACTGGACTCTGACATCTCCAGTCCATAACAGCTGAAACCACAAACAACGCAAATCAAATTTCTAGTGAATTTTTCAGATATTTGAATTATTGTGTGCTTACAAACTGAATGAATTTGACTCCTCCATAAAATAAATAATATCTCTGCATCAGAGAGTCAAGTATCACATGAGCAGGCTTGCATGCAGGGACTACATTTGTATTCACCTGATGATTCACCTGAGTGCATCCTTCTATCCTAGCTTCAAAAGTACCTATCTGAAAATCAGATAGTAGAAGTAATGGTAGAGTAAGAAAGCATGTGGAGAGGCAATTAAATTTGGCAACAAAAAATTCTTTTGTCAGTCCACAGCTTCAAGACATTCACAATCTGATATTTACATACATTTACAATAAAAGTGCCTGTTTGAATATGAAATGTTTTTGTGTAAATATAATCACTTATGAGCAGGAAGAAATTGAAATTTAATGGCTTTACTGGGTGTACTTTTACATGCATAAAAAGCAAAAGACACCATGAAAAAACAAACTACCTCCTCTTCTTTGTTTTATTATCTTTACATTCCTCTCAAAACAAACTGTAGTTAAAACCAATTAGTACATGCGGAGATGATTAAAAAACACATAATCGTTGATAATTGTGATTAAACTATTTCATACAAATGTTTCAACAAAGAATTCCCTTGGAAAAAAAACAAACATTGGCAACAGATGATTGAAAAAAGAAAGAAAAAAAAAAAACTTACTTTACATCACTGTGTTACACGAATTCCAAAGCAAAGCTAACCTTAAGACGTCAAAAAAGTTCAAATGCTGAAAGTTACAGGCAAAACAAAACAAAAAAGTCAAGTCAGTAAAATTGGGCACAGACTTTAGGTTTTGGTTTGAAAATATTCAGTCGGTGCTGCACTCTGGTCTAATCTTTGTACTATAATACACTGACTTTTGACAAAGTCACCGAAATCCCCCCAAAAGTAAACTAACATTAAAATAACAGACTGGTTTCTGCACATCTTTTTTTTCCTTCATGTCAAAGCAGTGTGAAAAACTTTATTTTGAAATTATAAAGCCCAGAGGTTCTAGCCTTTCCTGTTCATATATTTTCATATTCTTGGAGAATCTGGACTTAAAACTAAAATAAATCAAAGAGCCATGTAATGAGTGGTAACATGTTTCTTTTGTTGCTTATAGATGGCCTCACTATGTTTAGAGTGATTTCAATTTTTGATCTTTTTTCTTTATACATTACAAAAAACACCAATTTTCTTGATCTCTATGCTGTTGCTCTTCCGGTGCTAACCACTGCATCACTGTGCCAATGTGTAATTACTCAGCTATTCATTTAAAACATATTTAAATACAACACAACATTCTTTTCTTTGCTAGGGCAAGGGCCTAATAGTTATTGCCTTTTAAAATACACAGAGGTTTGAAGAAATAAAAAAAAACAAAAAAGAAGATTGATGACACTAATGAAGCTCTCGATGAGCTACATCTTCACTTGCAGTCGCAAACCACTGATGAAATCAATTTTACTTGATGTAAATATTGCAAAATATATTTCTTAATTGCTTCATCTGTTATATCTAATTATATTTATTTGTTCAACTAAAACCCAATCGATTTGATCTAATTTGACATTATTATACTTTTATATAACACCTCCCCCACAGTCACTGAATGAAACACTACTCTAATCACACTGCTTATTTTTTCAGTCAATGGTTTTGGCAGACATGCGTGTGGTGAATCATCAACTTTATTAACAATGTGTTAGGAATGATCAATTAAAGACATGAAGACTTTAGTGCTAGATGTGTTTCGATTCATAAAACATAAAATATTTAGGGCATTATGATCTATGACTTATAATAACAGCCAGTGTTGTGTGTTCTACCAAATCATGATCACAGCAGTGGTGACTTACTCTCAATGTGCATGTTTGGCTTTGCAAACCCACTAAGTATACACAGATCAGTTCTAATACATGTGTATTAAACCTGGAGAGGACTGTGTCTCCAGGTAAAGCCTAGACTCATTGGTAGTTTCCTGCAGGTTATGCTGGGGTACTGAAGTCTGTGACACTTATCAGACACATTACAGCAGTCTTCCTGTGCCACCTACTACAGCAGCAACATACATCTGTCAATCCCCTGTTACGTTCATTAAATCCATACAATATATTCAGATCTCTTCTACAACTGCTGAAATATGTGGTTATTTGTGCTGGAATTATTCAAGAGGAATCACAAGGGTAGTGCCATCAGTTTGAGTTTTCTGGCTACAAATGGTATTATTAGTAAAACCTCTATGAACATATCACCATCATTTATGAAACAAAAGCACAGAACTGGAAAATATTTTAAGGCTTAGTTCAAGTATTAATCTAACAGCATTTATATTGATGATGCCAATAATTTTCATAAAATGAACTAGAGGTATTCATGGTCCCAAGAGGATGAACACTTGTGGTTTTGACCAACTCTTCTTTTCACCAGTATCTACCCCTGTGAGGTCTAGGCTGCTCTGTTCTCAGTTTTCATTGTTGGACATTCAATAAATGTTAATATAAAGCAGAGTATGTTGTCTTTACTCAGATAAAGTAAAGGCAACTGAAGTGTCCAACATGTCGCCCTAATACACAGTCCTGAATTTGGTAGATGTAAGAGTTTCCTGGGTCCTTCAATATTCAAATTCAAATG
>VUQG01045595.1:8656-19945 GCA_015106755.1 Etia nguti
CCATCTAGTGATTCTGGCATTAGAGTCTTTCATTCTGTTCATCCACTGCAATGCACGATGGTCAGTTTCCAAAACAAACTCATCACCCATTAGATAGTACTTTAATGTATCCAGAGCCCATTTTATTGCCAATGCCTCTTTCTCAATAGTTGAATATGTCATTTCCCTAGGAAAGAGCTTACGGCTTATATACACCACTGGTCGTTTATTCTCACCGTCACCCTGCAGCAACACTGCCCCGAGTCCTTCTCCAGAAGCATCCGTCTGCAAAGTGAATGGCTGGGTAAAATCCGGGCACTGCAAAACAGGTTCACTACACAAACAGTTTTTAAGATCAACAAAAGCAGCATCACACTCAGCAGTCCATTTAACCTTTGTAGGGCTGGATTTACGAGTAAGGTCACTAAGGACCGCTGCACTGGCAGAGAAGTTGGGAATGAAGCGGCGATACCACCCTGCCAGACCCAAAAAGGATTTCACTTTTCGTTTGGTCGTAGGAGGTGGGTAGGCACTCAGAGCTTCAATCTTTGACACCTGAGGGCGGATGACCCCACCCCCGATGACGTAACCCAAGTACTCCACCTCAGATTTAGCAATGTGACATTTGTGTGCATTTATGACAAGTCCGGCTCTCTTAATCCGCTGAAAGACATCAGAAAGGTGCTGAACATGATCCTCCCAGGTCTCACTAAACACCACAATGTCATCAATGTATGCTGCGGCATACTCATCTGCACCTCTCAAAACTTCGTCCACCAACCTCTGAAATGTAGCTGGTGCACCGTGCAGACCAAAAGGCATTGTTCTGAAGCGATAAAATCCACTGGGAACTCTAAAAGTTGTCAAATCTTTAGCAGGTTCAGTCAAAGGTACTTGCCAGTAGCCCTTGCAAAGGTCTAGTGTTGTAAGATACTTAGCGTTCCCTAAGTGCTCAATCAGTTCCTCTACTCTTGGCATCAGATAAGCATCAAAAGCAGAAACAGCATTGAGTTTAGAGAAATCCACACAAAATCTCTGTTTAGAGTCATTTTTCTTTGGCACTAGCACCACTGGACTACACCACTCGCCTCTAGATGGCTCAATGACTCCCATGTCAAGCATGTCTTCCACCTCTTGTTTTAATGCTGGCATCAGCTTTGGTGGAACCCGTGAGGTGGTGTCCCTAATAGGTTTTTGATTGGGACAGTGGAGTTGTATCTCATGTTGGATGAGATTGGTGCAACCTGGTTTGGTGCTAAAAAGATCAACAGGCATAATTGCTTTCAGCTCTTTCTGTTGTTTGGAAGTAAAGTGACTCAAATCAGGAACTGGCTGTTGACCTGATGTAGAAGGAAAGAACAGCTCCCGTGGTTCCTCCTCTTCGACCACGGCACGAGCCCAACACTCTAGCGAAGATGCTGGCCGATCAAACCATTCTTTCAACAAATTTACATAAAATATTTGATGCTTCTTGCGACACTCAGGCATGTATAGTTCATAGGTAACTGGACCCACATTCCTACTGATCACATACGGTCCCTGCCACTTGGCAAGAAGACTGTTCTCAGATGATGGCAGAAACAGCAAAACTTTGTCCCTCTTGAAAAATCCTCCTAAGAGCTGCCTTATCATAACTCTGCTTCTGACGTTGTTGGACACCAACCAGATGAGTATTGGCCAGCTCTTGAAGCTCCTCAAGCTTATCTCTCATTTTCAGTATGTATGAAAGAACACTGCATTGTTTTCTGGGGTTTGGAGCCTCCCAAGCCTCTTTCAACACATCAAGGGGACCCCGGACAGCATGGCCATACAAGAGCTGGAAAGGAGAAAACCCAGTGGAAGCTTGAGGTACCTCTCTATAGGCAAAGAGCAAGAAAGGAAGCCACTGGTCCCAATCTGCTCCCGTATCTTTCACAAACTTCCTCAACATAGCTTTAAGGGTTTTGTTGAAACGCTCAACAAGGCCATCTGTTTGTGGGTGGTAGGGACTTGTCTTGATACCTTTGATCCCCAGCAATCTATAGACTTCTCTCATGAAGTTAGATGTAAAATTGGACCCTTGGTCAGTAATGATTTCTTTTGGGATGCCCACCCTCGAGAACATCTGTATTAAGCAGCTGGCAATCTGACGAGCTTTAACCTTTTTTAACGGGAAAGCCTTGTAGCATAGTCACACACAACCAAAATATACCTGTGCCCTGCACTGCTCCTCTCTAATGGGCCTATGATGTCCATCGCAACACGGGAGAACGGGGTGTCTATAACTGGCATAGGGATCAGGGGAGCCCTCTCACCTTTCCTTCCTGGTGCTGTTAACTGACACTCTGGACAAGACTTGCAAAACTGCACAGTGTCTGCAAACTGCTGTGGCCAGTAAAATCTAGTTGACATACGAGAGAAGGTTTTGGCTTGACCCAGGTGTCCTGCCCAAGGGACTGAGTGAGCTAACCGCTGAACTGTGGATCTTAAACTCTTAGGCACAACCAACTGGTCTCCCACCCTACTGCGGTGATATAATAGCTCACTCTTTAGGAAAAATAGCTCTCTTCCTCTTTCAGTGACCTCTGTTGCGTTTGTGACACTTTTTGAAAACGGGGGCTAAAGATGGATCCTCTCTTTGAAGCCGAGCTATTTTACCAGGTACAACTGGTAATTCATCACATTGTGGCACTGGAACTGGTTCAATGAACTTTGTCCCCCTCACCTTAGCCTGTCGCCTCTGGGCTCTGCTCTTTCTTATGCGACCCTGACTTGATCCTTCAAAATCAGGAACATCACTGTTAGCGAATGGAAATTCATTCCAACCTAAACCTTCTTCTGCGTGATGCTTATGTTTTTCCCTGGTGACTGCTACCATGGACTCAGCTGTAACACTTGGGTTGACTTCCTCTCCCCTGGCTATCAGATCTCGCAAAATGGGAAGATCATGGCCCAACACAACTTGATATGGCAGTTTACTCATAACTCCCACTGAAAGTAAATACAGCTTGCCGTCAATCTGAATATTAATGTTGGCAATTGGGTAATCCACATCATCACCGTGAACACACCAAACTTTTACCTTGCCGCAAAACGTAGCATCCCTGGGAAGACATTCCTGCCTAACCAAGGTACGGCTGCTTCCTGAATCCAGAAAAGCCACACATGGCTTTTCCTCAATAAAAACGCATGTGGTGCGCTCATGCCGAGAAGAGGATGCTAAAGACTCAACTTCCTCTTCCTGACCTTCAACACCCCTTGAAGAAAAGCACATATATGTGTTACTGACAGTCTGACTCGGACAATCTGCCCTAAAATGACCTGTTTGACCACAAGAATGACACACTAAAGGCCCACGTTGCTTGATTTCCCTATCCCGGCTACTAGTGGAATTTTGGGGGCCCTGCCTAAAATTCCTAGTTTTTTGACTGTTCCCACTCTCCGTCCTACCTGCTATTACTGGGGCTAATTGTTTGGCACTTGCATAGTTCTTCAGTGGCCGACGGGCTGCAAGGAAGGAGTCAGCCAGCTCTGCTGCTTGCTTAGATGTGGTTGGGTTATGCTCCTTTATCCACGTGCACAGTTCAGGACTGAACTCTCAGGAACTGCTCCAAAACAATGACATCACCAATTTCATCTTTGGACTTTTCTTTTGGAACTATCCACTTATCATACAGTTCTTTCAAGCGTGTTCTTAACTCTTTAGGTGTCTCGCCATCGCCCAACGTGGTGGAGCGAAATCTGAGTCTGTAAGTCTCTGCACATATTTCAAACTTTTCAAAAACAGCTTTCTTCACCTTTACATAATCCATAATCTCATCAATGTCCATGGCTACGAAAGCAGCTCGTGCCTTACCAGTGAGAAGTGGAGCAAGATGCAGTGCCCAATCCTCATGTGGCCACTGGCACCCGCTTCCGATCCTCTCAAAAGTTGTTAGGTAATGCTCAATGTCTTCGTCCTCATTATAAGGCTGCATTTTAGGCCCTTTCCAAGCTGATAGTCTTGTTAAGGAGGAAGACTGAGTTGCTGTAGTGGCCTCGATGACGTTAGATTGTGGCTGAGGAATTGCTGGATGCTCCGCAGTAGGCCTCAAAGGCGTCTCAGTGTCAGCTGTTGCACCTTCCAACAGCAGCTGGTGCTCTCGACGTTCTGATTGCACTTCCTGCTGAAGCTGAGTGAACTAGTGCTGAATTTTCCGCCAGCGATCTTCCTGCCGCTGCTTCTCCAGTTCCCATCGGGCCTCTCTGTCACTTTGTTGCCTCATAAAACCACACAGGAGGTTAGAAAGTTCAGCAAGGTTATGGGGTTCAATACCTTGCTCTTGCTCTGCTTCCTCTAGCTGATTGAGCACTGGAGGCTCCTCACTTGCAGAGTCCATTGGCACTTGGTGCTTTTTTGGTCTAGCCCCTTTCTGCATTACTGCCACCTACTGGCCTGGAGCCACTGCTGCCACCATTTGTGAAGTAGTCAGACTCGAACGTCAAGGAAGGTGGTAGGGAAGCAGACTACGCAGACATTTCGGGTTTCCAGAGGTGAGCAATTTATTTACAGTGAACTTAATTTAATGTGTAACTTAACAAAACCTCCCCCCAAAGTAACTCAATTAACAAAACTCAACAGAACATGGATCTGGTAACACAGCTCACCTCTCCTCTCTCCTCTGAATCTGGCAGAGATTGGCTTTAAATAGGGCCATCAATTTCCCTTCAATTAGCCCAGCCAGTACCACTCACTTGAACTGAGGGATCTAAAACTCTACACAGATGATTAAAAAAGACACAAAACCTCTTCACACTTCTAATTGGAACATTTACACAACTAAATGGCTGTATTAACGAGAAGAAAAAGATTCAACAAATCCCTTTAAACCTTGACACAAACAAAAGGAAGCATTTCTATGGACAAAGAAACCCCTCCACTTGGTTCGACCTGCTGATGTCATGTGTGACATCATCAGGACTTAAAATGAGGAAATGCTAGTCGGCTGTTTCCCTACACCTGACCCACATGAAGACTGAAAAGAAAGAAAGAACAAAGTAAGTATGAACAAATGACTTAATCTGTAGCACAATGAAATATAAAGAAACATCTGAGTATTTGCCTTAATTTGCATAATGTTTGTTTTGCCAGCAACAGAACGCTTACACAAACAAACCCGGGATAGTTGGTGCAGCAATGTTACTTGACAAATAGCAAATCATAGCAAATAAATAGAAACAGAATAATGTACATGATGTGCAAAAAAAAGGTCAACACATATGGGACAAATGGAGAGCATTAAAACTGCTCATCCACTTTGTCACAGGGACCACAGTTAAAAATTGGCACCATCACTTTTTTCTCTTACTGCATTTATGAGTGTCAAATCCTTGATAAGAGGCATGCTTTTCAGGATGACTCAAGAACTTCACAGATATCTACTGGAAGAGGATAAGTTGACTGGTTGCATGATTTAATACTACACATGCTTTTGTGAGTGTAAACGAAGAGTAAGCCAAAAATATCCTGCTGAACTTGTCAGTAAAAAAAATCAATCACTCAAACTCTGTTTGTGTAGCACATTTCATGTAGGTTAAAACAGTTATATTTTTTTCAGATGACTGACAAGCCAACGATAACACAGGCTATGTTTAGCTTAAAGTACAAACAGGCATTCATTGTTAGAAGAGACATGAAGCATGCAGAAAGACCTGTTTCTACTTCGCACTCATCGCAGTGATGCATTGTCAGAACCCCTTGTTGTTATACTGTAACAAATCCAAAAGCCCTTCGGTGTAACACATATGTGACAGGCTGGGTTGATACCATGAGGCTACAAGCAGAGCGTTGCACTGGAAAAGTTTGCTTTATAATGTGAAAGTCTGTATTTTAAACACAAATTAAATGTGGTTTTTAGTTTGGTTAGACTACAAAACTACTTGTTGAGGCTAATACATCTACGACTGGCTTACTGTCTTCCGTACCTCCACCTGCCTCTAACACCCATGTACTGATATTTTAGGAACAGGATGTGCATCCCACACAGCCCTAAACCAGCTGAACCACAGAGGGTGCTATCTAATGACACTCTTCATCGATTATAGCTCTGCATTCAGTGTTGTCATCCAGGGCATCCTAATGCCTAATTAGACCTAGGCACCTCTATCTCCACCTTCACCTGGATCAAATACATCCTCACTAACTGCCAGTAGAAAGTCAAAATACAACCCCATCTCTCCTCCTCCATACTAAGCACTGTTTCATGACACGGCTGTGTGCTGTGACTAGTCTTCTACTGCTATTGATGATGTGCTTGCTTGGTTTTAGCAAAGATCTTGTGCTTAATGCCTTCTCTGATACAACCATTCCCATTTGAATGGGCTTGGGACTGATAGGAGTACACTGGCTTTCTCCTTCTGTGCTATTCTTTAAAGGACCTTGTAATGCACTAAGAGGTTTGAGGAATCTATCATTGTTTAGATTAGATGTTCATTTAGCTGTATACACTGACAAAATTTACAGAAGTAAAAGGGGAATCCTTTTAAGATTGATGATCAGTGCATAGGGGAATACGTCCTTCGTTGGCCATTCGGATGTACTTGTATAAAGTTACTTGTCATTTATTGTATGATTAGTCACCACCAGGTGTCACTATTGTGATATCTGGACAACCGCATGCTTCTTACACCTAGGAATTTCTTACAAAGAGAACCTTGTTATTTACACTTGCTGAAATATGCTTACTAGAGAATTCTGGATGTTGGACTTGTATACAATTTAAAGCTTTAAATGTGGATCACACTGAGATTTAAAAAAAAAAAAAAAATCCAAAAACGTGCTCTATGGGACTGAGTCATCCTGTGCTGCTGGGGATTTGCCCCTGGTGTCCCTCCTGGGCTTGGTATGTTTCCTGTCTCTTGGGTCACGTGGTGTTATGGGCTTCCTGGTTGTCTGTGCTGCCTAGGTTGGACTGAGATGTGTTGTCTGGACTCTTTTGAATCTCAAAAGAAACTCTGCACACTGGCTATGTCATGGTGCTGGGTCAGTGACCCAGCATTTTGTTGTTGTTGTTGTTGTTATTATTATTATTATTATCTGAGTTGATTTTTATTTTCATTATGTTCTAGGTTATTCTGATTTTGTATTCTGGGTAAGAGTAGGGTTTTGGTTCTCTGTGTGATGTCTAGTGTTTCTGGTTCTAGGTTCATGCTTTTTGGTTTGCTTCCTCCCGGTCTAGTCTAATTAGGTTCAGTTGTGTCTTCCTCCTGTGTGCCTTCCTCCTGTTTCCTTGTTACCTTGTGTGTGTATTTATAGTGTGTGCTTACCTGTGTTCATTGTCGGTCCGTCTGCGTAAGTTGGTGTTTTCTACGTCTCTTTGCTTCTCATTCCGTGTTTCTCCCCGTATGCTATGGTTTCAGGCATTAGCTCAGCCATCAGTTCCGTTATTAGCTCCACCACCTATTCAGCCATCACCTTCACCTGCTCCTCCTGTAGAGGAAACTATGTCAATACAACCCATAAAGGACTGTTTTTCAACCATTAATTCTAAGCAGCGAGAAAAACCCATCAAGATTGTTATGGTTTCTTAAAAGCTGGCCCGTTTAGAGACAGTTACTCTCTCCAGGGCCTCCCCAGAGACTGAGTTTCAACCCTCAGCCGACTCTGGACCCCTGGAGGCTAAGAAGCCAACTGAGGAGTGCACCAGCCTGCTTCGTGTCTGCCAGAGGACTCCGCGCCTGCTGGTTCTGTTCTGTATGTTTTAGTTCTGTCCTTGCCACCCTCGCTTTTGTTGTTTCCACCTTCCATAATAAAGCTCACTCACATCACAGCTTTTGCCTAGATCTTGGGTCCTCCTTCACAAACACCACACGGCTTGCCCCGCAAACCGTGAAAGGATAAGTTTCTGGCTCAACATGCTAGCGCGCTTATATCCACATTTGCACCTGTTGCAGTCCAAAGCCATCAAATCTCCTTGAGTTCTCATTCCTTGTGGTGTCTTGCATGAAGGTAATTACTACAACATAGTAGGGGCTTCTTATGAAGTTAACATTAATGGTATAATCTTAGGAACTTGAAATGAAAAGCCACTTGACATCTTTGTTTCTTTAAGACGGTGAAAGTGTTTCGAATTCTAACTACAACAAAATAAATTCAAGATGACACTAGAGACACAATATGGGAAGTGGGTTAATTAGTTTATTTGATTATTTCCCTTTTGTTTTCTTAAAAAAATCTTCCTTTGTACAGACAGAATAAATGGTTCAATATTCAATATTGTGGCTGGATCTGACTCATGTTACACCAAAGCTTCACAATAAGCCAGTTTCAACATATCTTAGATTTTCTGTTTAACAATAAATAATGAAAATCAAAATAAAGCATCAAAGAAACTTTTTTGCCTGTGTTTACCAACTCTGTTTCAATATATTTGGAGTTTCTCCACACTAGAATAAAGTTATTTAGCATCTCTTCATCCTTACATCAGAGTTAGTTCTAATAACATCAAAATATTATACTTATATTGGCCACCAAGCACCAAGTAGTACGCAGAGCTATAAATCAGTGTGGTATTAGCACACACAGCACTGTGCGGGTGATTGTTTTGCTGTAAAATTAGGAAACATTTCTGGAAATTTCTCAATGAGCCCCATGACTTGCTTTGAGTCCTTGGTGGTGTTCTTGAATACATAATAACGCTGACCGCAGGCTTCCACAATGTGCTTGAGGCGACTCCGGTCGCCGATAAACTTCTCGACTTTGACATTCAAATCTTCTCCATGTGTAAACAGGATGATTGTTTTCTTCCTGATTTCCCACCCAAGATTTTCCTCCAGCTTCTCTAATATTTCGCTCTCGCCATCTGTAAACCTGCCAAGCTGTATTACAAGCAACACCACACACTGTTCTTCCTGACAGTACTTCTTACACTCATTCAGCTGTGCCTTGTTGATACGTTCGTCTTTGCAAAAGAAGTCTGGGGTGTCGACCACTCTAACCTGTGTCCCAAGCTTCATTATTCTATCCTCACATTTGGTGGTGACTGGCGTGGAGCTTGGATAGGACATAAACTCTTTGCCTGAACCCTGCTGGGATGAGCTGAATGCTTGGATGATTGAATTCTGGGAGTTTCCTGCAGCGAGGATGGTGTTTCCAGATGCGCTCTTTCCAGTCCCACTTTCTCCCAACAGAACTATGTTCAGTACAGTTCCTGACTCACTGTGGGCACTGCCACCTGGAAGATGTAGTTAAAACAAATATTCAGTTGTTTCTTAGCTATGTTATCTTCTGAACTGTTTTTACTGTGTTAAACCAGGCATTATATAAACTTTCAATGATAGATATATAATCACTGATTTTTACTAGAAAATGATTAAAGGACAACACTATCTTTTCTTTTCTATTGTGACTGAGACTTCAGGAGTACGCAGTGAACACTTTGGTGCCAACATTTTAGTAGAAAAACCTAATGATGAAATGGAAAAAACAGTGTCTCAGGTGTGGATGAAGATGAAAAGGGTGCACTTGGCCCGACTGAAGATCTACTCTAATCTTCCACCAAAAATAGAGCTGGATAGTTAGTAGCTGCACCACCAAACCTACCGGTAACTTAAAAAGAACAACACTAGATCTTTAGTTCTCTCGCTGATAGACAGCATTCTGTTGTATTTCAATAGGGGTCAGAGGTGATTGATGTAATCAAACACTTAATGTCTACAGTGTGGATTTATTTGCCTGAAAGGGTTTATGCAAAGAATGGAATAAAGTGAAGCACAATATAATATAATATCACATAATATAATAATAGCTATTATATTAGCTAAAAGCATATATGTAGAGAAGAGACTTACCTGTAGTCTGTGAGTTATTTTGAGAGTGCATTTCATTTCTGAAATTAGAATTGTAAAAGGTAAATTTTCATACCGTCATGTGAAAGACCATCTTTAAGGGTTTTACATATCAGGATTTTTTGCAATTTTGCTTAATTTTTGTTAAATAAATGACACCTTAATATTTCATTTTGCTGTTCATTTGTAAACTAATTTTACAGACTATTTATTTACTTGTATTTTTATTATTCATTTTTATTATTATAATATTTTTAGAATTTATTTTTTTAGTTAGGAGGAAATGTCACACTTTTAAGAATCTGCCACAGCACAGATTGTGGAAAATGAAAAAATTTGAGGGGAACAAAACTTCATAGAATTAAATTAAATTAAATATGATTTAATACAAACTTTAAAAAAATATGATGTACTTTTAAAAAAAGTTAACTAGTGATCACTGAAATTAAATTATAAAGTTAATATAGAAAATGATTTGAAGGTGTTTCAAGATGGCTAACGACTGATAAAACATTTCTGAAAGGTCCACATAAAAGATCGATGTAGCTTCGAAATCAGAAAAATGAAAACCATGCGGAACTCCCTTAATACGGAATTCTAGTTTATGTGAAAACAAGTTTCTATCTTGACAGCTTAAAATGATGTCAAGATAGAAACTTCTAGAGTTCTGTTTTTTAATTTTAAACATCACCTGGAATATATTAGTTTTATTTATGTAATATAATACAGTGCTATCCTTATAAAGTAACAACTTTTATACTGAATATATTGAAGAAAAAAAAATCTGTTTTACCTTGTGCGTTGCAACTCTTTTCTCCTTCTTTTCACAATGTCCTGGCTGTAGTTCTTGTAGTCAAACTTGAATTGCTGATGCTTTAAAGATAACTCCTTCAATTCAGAGGGAAGGTTGTTATGGACAGTTCTTATCTGGATTTCCTTCATACACTTGAGTGAATTGTGGCTCTCTTCATTTTCTAAGATTATAACTACATATTTATTCGTGACATTTTTTCCAATTGTCTTTTTAAGTTTAGAGATTTGATCTGTAACTTTGTCTTCAGATGCATTTTCTGACTCTATTGCCAGTATGAACCAATGAGGCCCTGGATCTGAAAGTGCCATTAAGTCAATGATCTTCTGGTCTGGATTAATAAATTCTTCATCAAAGAATTTAGAAGCACTGATGATCCTGAATGAATCATTCTCTTTCAATTCACAGTAATTTGAGGTGTTCACAAAAGTACTGTGACCTTGGAGGATTACACCTTCAATCTTCTTGATTAAACCAGGCTCCTCTCCAAACAAAGCGACGGTTAACTTGTCAGAATGTTCTGTGGAAGCAAAACACAATAATAACTTTCAGAATGAGTTATTAGTGTCTGTATTTAAAAAAAAAAAAAAAAAAAAAAAAAATTTTTTTTTTTTTAACCCCAAAAAAAAAAAATTTTTTTAAAAAATAAAAAAAAAAATTAAATTTTTTTTATTTTATTTTTTTTTTTATAAATT